>JAOCPT020282345.1:0-13596 GCA_026546935.2 Palythoa grandiflora | reverse complement strand
TATTTGTTCTCAGTGGCCCTTATTCTTGATGTGCATCAAAGTGAGGCTCAATGATAAAATGCTATGTGCTATTGCTATTATGGTTTTTCAGCCGTTTTGGTCATAAATAGGGTATCTATTTTAGCCATTTGCCTCAATTTTGGCAATAAATAGGGTATATCAATTTCTGCACTCTAGCCTTATATTCGTTTTTTTAGAAGAAGGTACTTCTTCTTTCAGTCATTTCACAAAATTTATAGGGTAGAGAAAATCAAATATTTTGGTCATGAATATAGGATAAGGGTTTCGGGAAGCGGGCCACACACCCCTACCCAATTTTTTTGGGAGTACCCCTGGGATACATTGAGTGTAATGAGTACTATTAACTAGGAGATTATTAAATACCAACTTTCGTATATTTTAAGTGTCATATCACTCAGTAAATATGAGTTATAAATTGTAAATATTAAACAATTATTAGACAAGGTTGAGCAAAATATTGTGATTTGTCAGTGGGGAGCAGATTCATTATTTACCGAAGCCAAATAATTAATTTGCGAGACAATGACAAATCACAATATTTTGCAATTACCAAATCCAATAATTGTGAATTAGCTTTTTCTATTTTTTTTTCGGGAAGGGACTAGTGGTAAGTGTTCGTTGCCTCGTAATCACAGTCGGTTTTTTATTTATGAATGACAAAATTTATTCTGTGTTAAAAATACGCATGTCATTGAGCAGTGTCATATTTGCAGCTAAAATCTGCCAAACGGTATTAATGCGCATGAGCAGTGTCATATTTGTTAGGCAATTATTTGTAGATCACGTGGTGGGCCCTGGACCGATGAGAAAGAAGTAAAAATCCTATCGAATGATAAATGCATTTGTTTAAATGTTTCAAGTTAACTGTAGATAAAAACCTGTTTTTAGGATCATGATTACAAGAAAGAGCAGCCAGCGACATTCTGGCTTGAAAGGAACACTGAAGTACACGTAAGTAATGATATTAAATGTTACTATTTTTTTATTTCCTTTGCCTTCAATGGGACTCTGTTGTGCATGTTTATACTGATTGAAGTGAATCAAATTCTTGCATGTTGGAGCAAGAAGTCCCATTAATAAAAATGAAACTCTGCTTCAATTTAGCTGAAATACACATAAAATGGAGTATGAGTAAGAGTATTAATATATAACCATTGAATAACTAAGGAAAAAGCAAAGTGATTATTTGAGTATTTACTAACTTTCAAAAACGTAGATTTGAGCAAATCTGTACTCCGTCCACATCAAATACTGCGAACATCGCTAGAATTTGTATGTATAAGCATTGACCATAGCCATAGGATAAAATTTTGCCAGTACTTCGAAAATCCGTGGGGGACCATTTGCTACCCATTGTAGATGTAATGATTATCTTTTGTAGGCCTAATCTCTGTTTTTGCTTTATTTTAGGGTGTTTCGCAAGTCAGGACAAAGGACAGTCCATTCCGAAAGAATGCGGCCTTTAGTACCCCAATAGACGAGTACAAAGATAAAGAGAAACCCGGAGAGAATTGGAAGTTTTAGGCGGCACTTTTAAAGAACTTTACTTCTTTATCGGCAGCGTTGTAAATATTGTATTATCCATAAAGATAAACTGTAACAAGTACATTGTCAAAAAGATCTTTATCCACATGTTTTTCCTTAGTGGACTTGTCATGACTCAAACTACCTCCTTTGGAATCCCAGAGACTAACAAAAAAGGCGATGAATCATCGCAGACTCAATACAGAGTGAAATTACAAAACCCGTAGCATATTCAGATCAGATATTTTGCCAATTTTTTGTTTGTATTTCGAGGAAGATGTTACCGGCTGTTTTAAAGCGTAAAGCCAAAAATATAAATAACAGTGTCTTTTAATTTGCAGTCACTTCTACAAGACGTCGTTTCGTAGTGTATTTAAAAGGTTAAGTTCATCGTAATTTGGTGAAACAACGTTTTAACAGGTTCAAAAAGTTTCGAGGTTTTACTTGGGAGCCCTTCACTTATTTTTGTGTCTGCAGTTGTTTTGAGCAAAAATGTCGGGTTATGGTCAGTCGGGTAAAAAAAGGGTAAAAAAAATCGTCTTTTTAGTCTTTTGCGTGCATAATACTTGCGATATGCCGCTTTATTTCAATGTACAGAGTTTTTCTTTATCGTAAATTTATTGCTTTATAGCGTATTAATACTGAGTTGAAACATAAAACAACTGGTTCGCATGCATACATCAGTGTCCGGACCGCATGAGTTCAGTTGTCCCACTCATGAAATATGTTTTCTCTTGAACATGTTCCGTATAAAAATTGTGATTTACTTTATTGGGCCATAAAATGAAATGAACTTGTATCAACATGTTATTTACATATATTGATTACTGTTTCGATTTTCTTTTCCCTTTTTTTTTGAAAATTTCCAAAATTTTGGGCAGGTCGCGGACGACTGTGAACACAAAAGTAAGTGAGGAGGCGTTAACGCGTACGGAGGGAGAAAAAAAATACATTTTTAGGTTAAAACTTATAAAGATATTTACAAGAACTTCAGTTTTGGTCCCAAAACTTTCACATTACTGGCCATTTCCCACCCTTAAAATGTAATAATTCAGAATTTAGATTTCCATCATGCCGGCATTCTTATACGTGCGAATTGGAATGAACTGCAAGTAACTTTTCGTGCAACTTTTCAACGCCATTTCGAGACGAGTTGCACGAGCCCACTGCAGCGTGTAACACCCCGCGGCCATGTTTTGGAGCGTTTTTTGGTTTTCACACAAAAAAACTACGGTTTTTCGGTTTTGTTGTCCTTTGCGATTTGCGGTTTTTCCTTTATTTCGCAATCGGTTTTCGGTTTTTGGTAAAAAATACTATTGGTTTTTCCGATTTGTCAGGTTTTTAAAACCTGGGAAGCAAAAATTTTCGGGTTTGATGTTTTTATGCAGTTTTCGGATTTGATCAAAATTAATTGCGGTTTTTCGGTTTGGGGTAAATTTTTATGCGGTTTTGCGCGCGGTTTTTTTATGTGCCCCAACGCCCCCCCTCCCTTCCCGTGCAGTGGCTAAAATTGTTGCGAAATAAGTTTTAGGGCCTGTTTACATGGAGGTGAGGTACCACGGGGGTGTGGGGTTACCCGGTGAGGTGGGCCAACTCGGCTCGTCATACATTTTCTGTTTTTATTTTGATTCTGTTTACATAAGAGGTGAGGTACCCCACCGAGCCGAGTCGCCCGGTCATTTAGTCCGAGTTACCCGGCTACGTGGGGCGAGTTTTCATGCTGTTTTCACATGTAAACACTCGATCCGTCACCCCGGGGTAAGTCGCAGTCAAAATTTCATTTCGTCAACATGATAAAGGAGCATTTTTTGTTGAAACAGCAATTAAAGAAGACGGCAAATGGTACCAGTGGCTTTGTATAGGTAATAGCAAGTGTTGTAGTTTTGTCAAAATAATTTTTACGAGTGCAGCGAGTGAAATTTGGGACAATCTGGAGATATCACGAGTGGAATACGTATTTTTTTTGCCAAATATCACTTTCAAACATGCTAATATATATATATTTTTTAAATGTTTTATAAGTTAGTTGATAAAGACAAGTGAGCAGCACATTGACTGTAATCTGTAAAACTTTTATTCTCCTCTGCGTTTCATCTGTGTTCAAACAGACTATTTTACCTCAACTCCCTGGGGTCATAAAACTTCATGTAAACATGGGTAAATTTTCCCCACAGTCAAGTGGGTTACCCCGGCGCCCCATGGTATCTCATCTCCATGTACAGAGGCCCTTAGTCCCTTGGGTGAATAATTATTTTCATGTTCTCTCCTTGTGAGCCTGTTTTTGGAAGTAAATGATGTTGTTGTGGAAAATCTCACTTAGTTGTTGTTGATGTTTTAGTAGCTCATACGAATTTTAGTTTTAAACCTCAGTGATGTAATGTGATCACTGATAATGTTTATTTGTTTATTTGTTTATTATAAATCTATCAGTAGTGATTCATTCCAAGGCCAAAAACTTTTTTCCCTTGGCCTTTCACTTTGTTTGAAGCAACTAAAAATGATGGACTTCAGGGACTTTAGTTTTTCTAATTAATATAAATCTTGCACTTTTTGCAGAAGGACTTCAGCTTTTCACTTTAACATAAAACACAGGCTTCTGTAGCTTTCTGATTAACATAAATATTGACTTTTTCACACTTTTGGCATAGCGTCTTCAGGTTTTCATAATGACATAATTTTTCGCAGTTTTCAGGTTTTGGAGCTTTCCCAGAGGGTCTTCACCTTTTCCTATTAACATTCTTCGGGTCTTCAGGCTTTCTTATTGACATAAATATCGCATTTTTCTCAGATTTCACAGTTTTTGCAGAGGGTCTTTAGAAATTCTTATTTACATAAATATCGCTGTTTTCGCAGATTTCGCAGTTTTCGCACAGGGTCTTCAGATTTTCTTATTTACATAAATATCGCAGTTTTCGCAGATTTTGCAGTTTTTGCACGGGGTCTTCAGACTTTCTTATTTACATAAATATCGCAGTTTTCGCAGATTTCTCAGTTTTCGCACAGGGTCTTCAGACTTTCTTATTTACATAAATATCGCAGATTTCGCAGTTTTCGCACAGGGTCTTCAGATTTTCTTATTTACATAAACATCGCAGTTTTCGCAGATTTCGCAGTTTTCGCATAGGGTCTTCAGAAATTCTTATTTACATAAATATCGCAGTTTTCGCAGATTTTGCAGTTTTCGCATAGGGTCTTCAGACTTTCTTATTTAAATAAATATCGCAGATTTCGCAGAGGGTCTTCAGAAATTCTTATTTACATAAATATCGCAGTTTTCGTAGATTTCGCACAGGGTCTTCAGACTTTCTTATTTACATAAATATCGCAGTTTTCGCAGATTTCGCACAGGGTCTTCAGATTTTCTTATTTACATAAATATCGCAGTTTTCGCAGTTTTCGCATGGGTCTTCAGACTTTCTTTTTAAATAAATATCGCACTTTTTGCAGATTTCGCAGTTTTCGCAGAGGGTCTTCAGACTTTCTTATTTACATAAATATCGCAGTTTTCGCAGTTTTTGCACAGGGTCTTCAGATTTTCTTATTTACATAAATATCGCAGTTTTCGCAGATTTTGCAGTTTTCGCAGAGGTTCTTCATAATTTCTTATTTACATAAATATCGCATTTTTCGCAGATTTTGCAGTTTTCGCATAAGGTCTTCATAATTTCTTATTAACATAAATATCGCATTTTTTGCAGATTTCGCAGTTTTCGCATAGGGTCTTCATACTTTCTTATTTACACAAATATCGCATTTTTTGCAGATTTCGCAGTTTTCGCAGAGGGTCTTCAGGATTTCTTATTAACATAAATATCGCAGTTTATTACAAAGATTTGCAGTTTTTGCATTCTTCGCAATTGACGGCATTTCTGGCCATATCTCCAGATGCTCTGCCCACAGGGCTAGAGACTGATATGGAGAGCTAAGATACTGAGTAGTTGTGTGTTTTCGCTTGACATTTATCTTATTTCTGTTCAGTCAATATGCCTGATAATCATACAGTTGTTTCAATTTATTCTAAAATCAATGATAAAATTACATCGATGCTAGGCAGAAGCAACACATGGTTTATGCCCAATGAGAAAGCAACCATGTACTACAACTGCAGTAGAGCTAAACTTGACTTCAATATTTTGACTCTTTAATTACTGTAGTTCAAATTCCCATCCAGCCATTTCCCAACTTCTCTCAACAAACCGATATTCAATCAATAACATCTACAACCTTGCTGATAAATTACAAGTCATTGTTGACACTGACTGCCTCTTGGTTTCTTATTGACTTAACATTGTTATTTACATAATGCTTCTCTCTATGAAACAAAATACTAGCAGTTAAAGCGTTCGCTGATCAATGCATAACCTTAAGCAACATTACAAGATATGACGTGATAGAGCTCTTGCACGTGTATCAACCAAAGATCAGCTTTTCCAGTTTAATGGTATACTCTATCATCAAATCAATGGCCCTGGTCCTGTATTATACAACACCATCATGTGCTAAATTGAAGAGAGACTGCAGTCTCAGCAAATCATACCATCTTTTTATTGATGATACATGTTTGATGACACATCAAACAGGTACCAAATCTATTGACCTCTGAATCACCTCATTTTGACACACTCACACGAGATTCATCCTGCCATTCAACACACTCTGGAGATACCTTAGAATGGTGTGTTGCCGTTCTTAGAAATCTAGCTTAAGTGTGGAAATAAAAACGAAACTAAGTCATGTAAAACCAACAGACACTCGGCTGCTATTACATTATCAGACAAGCAGCCGTCACTCCCTTCTGAAGACTATCTTCATCATTAGTGTAATTGAAACCTTGTTTAAATATTCAACCAGACTCTTCATTTAAATTTTTTATATAACTTACATATTATATTACTCTACTAGCTTTGCATAAGAATTCTCACTTGTTACATGAACCTTGTTGAAAATGATGACATAGAGTCATTGAAACATACAGTTTTCCTTGCATTAGTTTTTCACTTTATTATAAATATCGTAATTACCTATTTAATGTTCTCTATGCTGTGACAATGGGGCGGATTTTGCACCACTCTCCCAGGCACTCTGATTAATTTCTTTCTTTCTGTTCATGTAAATCCACTTTGGATCCCATGAGTTTTAATTGTAGGACCTTGCTATGTTTGTTGTTTAACCAGTTCAGCCCCAGGCAATTTATCAACATCTAATTTTCCCTACATAAATCAAGCAAAAGAATAAAACAGGTTATGAGAAATAAGGAATTGATCAACGGAAATAAGGCTTAAAGGGTTAAATAGTTGTTATTCACAGTTATGTTTAAAAAATATAATGGAGAAATCAGTAACTGCTGGATAATCTGAAAGTAAAGTGAACGAGATCTTGTTTTCGTTGCAGTTGGTCTTCAATAGGACACTACCACTCAAGGAAGATGCTGGCAAAATCTAATTTACCGATAATTTTGTGCAACAGAAATTGATATTTAGTTTAAAATAATTTTTAATTTTAGAAATGTTACCTAGTATTTTAAAGCACAACAACAAGCAAAGAGGCACATGTGACCCTTTGCATCAAACAAAGTAAAATCTAAGGTTTGACAGAAATATCATTTACATGCATGAGATAAATTATTTCTCTGTCACCTTGAAGTAGCACTTCTTCAGTGCTACATGTCTAATTTAATTTCTTATTTTTGTGTATTGTTTCCACAACACACTGTGAGAAAGAAAACTATTAATTTTTTTCGTTGAAATTTTCTTGCTCATCTAGATATAACCTAGAAAACAGTATGTGAGTGGTTATTACATTACTTTAAAACTGCCACCCACTTTCATTTGAAAAGTTTGAGAAATTCTCCAAAATGTAGATTAGGTCAAACTGCTGAACACAGGAATAATTAAGTACAAAGTACATCATACAGTAACACTTGACACAATAATTTTGTGAAACCATTTCATCTTTGTACTGTGGCAAATAAAAGATAAGTTGTGGAGGAATGAGTTGTGTTCCATAATTACTGTTCAATAATAGTTATGTTAATGTTTTATGGTTTTCAATGCAATTTCAAGTTTCTGATGGATTAACATTTTTCACCACAATTGTCTTGAGCTCTGTTAAAGCAACTGTGGGTGGGAAAATGGTGTGATGCTTGCAGTCGTTTTTTTTTAAATTTTATAAAGATCATTATGATTTGGTAAAAGTAGGTAAAGTCCAACTATATTCGGAAGGATTAAAATCAATTATTACAACCAAAAGAAATGCTTACAAGTGTTTTCAAGATTCTGAACACAAAGAAATCCCGAAATTAAGTCCCAAATCCTTGGTCATCTTGCCTCGCTTTACAAGACATATATTTTTTTACAATGCTATTAGGATTATAGAACAGTTTGAGAAATGTTTTCATTTATCAATCCGAAACTTCTTTACTATACATCGGATTCCCCTAAACCTGTATATCACTGGAAAGCTAATGAAATTTTGTAAAAGATGGTTTAAATTACTTTTCTAATATTTTCTTTAACAATTACATTGAGCGTACTGTTTGTGACCGACTTCCAAGTCCATTAGATTTTGTTATCATTCCTTAGCTTCCTCTTCATAAATTGATTGCTAAAATGGTGTTAGTGATTTTTAATTTTGAATTCACGTTTTATCGCCGTTTCATGAAATTTATTACTTGTGAAGGAATTTTATGAGTTATCTATGATTTATATAAAGCTAAGATGGGTATACGTATCAAAATTTCCTGACACCTTTTTGAAGCTCAATTATTGAACCACCGCTGTGCCAAATCTGGCAATAATAGAACAAAAATTGTTTAATCCTTTTTACAGCTGTGTTTTGGTGAAAAAAGTTGGTTAGAGAAAAATGCATTTGAAAAAAGGCTTGCATACAATTTTACTCCCGGTGATGAGTTTTCACTTTACATATAAATTAGCTCAAGAACCGTACATGCTTTTAAAGCAATTTTTTGCCTGAAAGATCTCAAAGCCGATAGGTTTCCCACAATAGCTAAAAATGGTGAATCTCACCTAAGGAAACTGTACCGTAACCTTAAAAACATTTATTAATTCGGGGGGGATTCAAAACCATCTGGAATGATTTCAAGATCTAATGTCTGTTAAGTTATTGAACTTAGCATCTCGTTTTGGGAGTTCTTGGAGTTAAAGAATATATAATTTTACTAGTTTTGAAATATGTTTTATAACCTGTGAATAGATAAATTTTGTTCAAAGTAACTTTGACATGTCGTACCATGGTTTATCCTGTTTTTGTATCCCTATTTGTGGTTCCTTAAGAATTTTTTCTCACTGCCTCGGTATTGCGCTTATGATACCGTACTGCTCTACAAAATTTGTATTTATTGGATGCCAACCAGTAAGAGTAGGAATAGCCGCCGCACAAAGCCAACACTCTGTGATTCTGCCTGTAATCACAGCAAAAATGTTCAGCACGAACGGCCTGCAGAAGACTGGAAACGTACTACTGGATTCTGGTGCTCAAATAAGCTTAATTCGTAACGAAACTGCAACCATGATGGGCCTGAAAGGCAAAATCATTTCAATTACAATCACCAAGATCGGAGGAGAAGAGGAAAGCATGAGAGTATAAACTCTTAAATTTTGTATAAAGGCTGTCGGAATACCAAGCATTAGTGAAGAAGTGTCAAATGTCCCCTTGGCATCATTAAAAGCGCAACTTGGACTGGAAAATGAGCGAATCCGCCGCGGAAAAGGTCCGATATTGGAATGGACCACGGCCATTTCCATACAGGCCAAACAAAGCAAGCAGAGCACGTAGTCGCCCAGAACACGCCCCTTGGCTGGGTGATATTTGGAAATTCAGCAGGACACGCCTCTGAGACCAGCCACGGAATACTTCACGTCAAATTCTCGGACCAAGTCGACCTAACGGACTTTTCGAGAACGGAGACAATGGAAGTGCAAGTGAAGCCCTGTGCATGTGACTCGGACAAGCTTACTCATGCCGTACCCTTGGAGATCCCGCATTGTTACCTGATAACAAAAAACTTGCTATTAAGAGACTGGAAACTTTAGAGAGAAGATTAAGTACCAAACCGGAGCAAGCTGCAGCGTATTATGAGCAAATGAAACAGATGGAAGAGATGAAGTTTTCAAGAAAGCTTACAAATGAAGAGCTGAAAAGCTATAAAGGACCTGTGCATTATATTTCACATCACATGGTTCTTAGACCAGAGAGCGCAAGCACCCCCCTGAGAATAGTTTTCATCTCTTCATCAACCTTTCAAGGCCACAAACTCAACGACTATTGGATGAAGGGACCCGACTTGTTAAAAAACCTATTTAGCGTGATACTAAGATTTAGAGAGAAAGAATCAGCAATAGTTGGAGATATCTCCAAAATGTACCATTACGTGCTGATAACGGAGAAAAACCAACATGGCCATAGATTCCTCTGGCGAGATATGAACTCCTCAAGGGAACCAGATGTGTACGTGAAAACGGTACTAACGTTTGCAGACAAGACAGCCCCGGCTATGGCGCAGATAGCGCTTCGAAAAACGGCGGAAGAGAGCGAGACCGAGAGTCCGCGTGCAGCAGAGGTCCTTAAAAGGAATATATGCATGGACGATATCTGCGACTCGGTCGACACAGCAGAAGAAGCACAAAAGTTAGCAGACGAGACAGACAAAGTCCTAGCCAAAGGAGGATTTAAAGTGAAAGGATGGGCCTGAAATAACGACCTCCAAGGAAGAGGAAAAAGTGGAAGTAACGAAGAGATAAAGATATTTAAGAACGAAGAGGAAAAGGTACTCGGTGTAGCATGGCACTGCAAGTCCGACCGACTCTCAGTCAAAGTCGCGACTCAGCCGGGGGGAAAGGTGACAAAGAGGAAGCTGTTAAGCCAGGTAGCTAGTATCTACGATCCTATTGGGATGACTGCCGCTTTTGTCATCAGATGCAAAATCGCCCTGCAAGAGCCATGGCAACTCGGGATGGACTGGGATGATGAATTTTAGCATTACAGAGAAATGGAGTCAGCTGTTCCAAGAGATGAATGAGATCAATAACATCTCGATCCCGCGGTGTTTACTTGCCGCTAGCAGCGGAGACTGTGCTCCAATGCTTTGCACGTTTTCAGACGCGTCTCAGGAAGCGTTTGGAGCATGCGCGTATATTCGCCAGCTAAAGCAAGATAACTCGGTTAGATTTGTAGCAGCAAAGTCAAGAGTAGCACCACTGAAGCAGCTTACAATCCCGCGTCTGGAGCTACAAGCAGCTGTATTAGCATCGCGTTTAGCAAACTCTGTCCAAGAGGAAACAAGAATCAAGTTTGAAGAAGTGAAGTTTTTTACATCGTCTTAGCCTGGATCCAGAGTCCATCCGCACGAGTTGGAGAAATTCAAAGAAACAGTGAACCGAATCAATGGAAGCACATCCCCGGTGACCAAAACATCGCAGATGACGTATCAAGAGGAATTCCCGTCCGGGAATTCAATGGCCGATGGATTAATGGTCCGGAGTTTTTATATCTACCTGAAGATCAGTAGCCAATCACCGAGCCGACACCACCAGCTGAATACCTTGAACGACGCCAGCTCGTAGCTACAGTAGTAGAAGCGGAAGAGACACAAGAGGTGATTAATGCCAACACATTTTCAAGCTGGCGAAGATTTATCAGAGTGACGGAAAGAAGATTAGCGGAGAAGATACGACTGCGTAAACACCTCCAGGAGGGCAGCGATTGGGCACTGAGCCCAGAGGAACTGAACAAAGCTGAGATGTACTGGCTAAAAAGGGTACAACTAAAACTACATGCGCGTATGAAACGGGGAGAATTTAAATCACTAAGCCCATTCGTCGATGATAAAGGTGTGATCAGAGTAGGAGGACGAGTAGAATCAGCTGCTGTATCGTATGAAACCAGACACCCTGCCCTGCTACCAAGTGATCACGTGATTTCTCTTTTGATTGTTCGGCACACCCATCAGTACGGTCACAACGGAGTGGCAACAACAACAGCGAAAGTCCGACTGCATCGAAACTAAGCAAGCAAGTTAAGACACACTGCGTATTCTGCAAAGAGATGGTGAAGCAGTGCGAAACACAAGTCATGGCTGACCTGCCACAGATACGTCTCAGTACCGACCCTCCGTACACACCCCCGTTCCACTCAACTGCATGTGACTACTTTGGTCCCATCAAAGTTAAGATCGGAAGAGGTAAAACAGATAACCACTATGGATTCATTTTCATGTGCCTGAATACACGAGCTGTACATCTGGAGCTTGCAACCGACCTTTCTACAATGGAACTCATGCAAGTTCTGCGCAGATTCTTTTCTGTCAGAGGGCAGCCTGCAGTCATCGTAAGTGACAATGGAACAAAGTGTGGGGGTAGAGCGGGAGTTGAGGGAGCTGAGAAAAGAGTTAGACGACAACCAGTTAAAGGAATTCTGCGCAGAGAAAGGAACAAAGTGGATGTTTATTAGCCCTGGAGCACCTCACCAGAACGGGTGTGCAGAAGCACTGGTAAAGACGTGCAAAAGAGCTCTGAAAAAAGCTATCAGAGATTAAGTCTTAACCCCGGTTGAGGTGTACACTTGTCTACTGGAAGTTGCAAACCTCGTCAATCAGCGTCCCATTGGTCGTGCACCAAACGACCCTGACGACGGCGCGTACTTGTGCCCTAACGACATCCTACTCGGACGAGCGTCATCGGAGGTACCACAAGGCCTATTTAATATAACTGCAAATCCACGACACCGTGTGGAATTTGTTCAAAAAAAAGTGGAATCATTTTGGAAACGTTGGTACAGAGATGTCAGTTCCAACATTAGTACCGACCAAGCAATGGCACAGTGAACGAAGAAATGTAAAACCAGATGATATCGTAATCGTTAAAGATGAGAACGCCAAAAGAGGCAAATGGACAATTGGTCGAGTGATAGAGGTCTTCCCAGGACTGGACGACAAAGTGCGCAACGTGAAAGTCAAGACCCCCAACGGAACCTACAATCGGCCGGTTACAAAGCTGGTAGTTATCCATCCAGCAGAGGGACACGATTTGACTAGTATCTTGGTCTAGTTTGTTTAGCTAGTTGAAAAAAAAACGCCCTTTTTTGGGGCGGAGGATGTTTCGTGTACATCTCACGAACGTTTAATTTCCGTTTTGGCTTATCTAATCATTTTTCAGTGCATTTAAGTGAATAAGAATTAATTGAGGATTTGATTGACATTTTTCTAATTTTGTGAGTAATTGTTTTTAACCATGTGGTTAGCAGAGTGTACACTCCTTGATATTCGTAGATAAGTATTCAGAGTTTCACTGAACGCTAACCGGAAAAAAGCTAACCAGAAACACAACGAGAAATCCGAAATAGTTTCATGAAGAATACTGTAATAGTTACTTGATTTGGATAACGCATGGAAATCGAATTGTGTGATTTACTATATAAACTAGTAAAATTCCGATTCGTGTCCAACTCAAGTCTACGTGGAATCCAACACCTGACGGTCCAGTAGCCTCCTCGCTGACGTTTTTTGTGTCAGTCCTTCCCAGTTCCCTCCCCCACAAACGTCTGCCGACCCGAGCCGAACATTCCATTCCCATTATTTTCATAACCCGAAAAGCTGTCCAATCACTGCAAACCTTTAAAAGGTGGCATTGTCGTGGAATGAAAAACATGCCAAAAACAGTTATGAAAATTCGGCGCGTTTGCCTTGTTTTACATTATGGAGATACTTTGAATGGCAACATTATTTGTTATTTAATTGTATCTTATAAATTTCGTTGTTAGACTAAGGATAAAAATCTTTTGGAAAACAGTTTATAATCACCGAAACTGATCAATCTAGCGCTGTCATTCGATGTTTTAAACAATATATTCAGAAAGCGAGTTGTTCGGTGCACAAATCGTGCACTTGACTTATAAACGTCTGTTTAACTCCAAAACACTAAAAAGGCCAAGCGTTGCAGATTTGAAACAAGAGGCTCAGAGAGCCTGCACTGGGTTGCCTGCCATATAGCTTTTATCTTATCTTCAAAATAGTACCGATTTTGCCATATACGTACA
>JAOCPT020281434.1:0-13597 GCA_026546935.2 Palythoa grandiflora | reverse complement strand
TTTATTCTGAGCGGATTTATGTAATTTTTGATTGAACAAGCAGCAAAAGTCTTTTCGAACCAAACTTTGTGACCTTAGTCTTGATCAACCATTAATATTTTCGTTTTTAAAAATAAATGAATATGAAGATATTCCGTACGCTTTTGCGAAACTAATGATTTAAGCAGTTGAATGACGAACGGGATGGCGTCCATTTGTCTCTCTTTCTGCTCACGAAATTTATCCATATTTTTCTTCTTTTCGCCGCTACGGGCGCGCTTTCACCCCAGAAAGGTACATTTGGTACAAATATATACCTCTATTCGCATCAGTGGTGTTCGAGCACCCGCAAACAACACATCTATTTGGCATAACGTCGAAGAGAGACTCCAAACCCCATATATTTGTCTTGTATTTTGTGTTGATTTGTTCCTAGTTCCCATGCTCTTTGCTAGCAAGCAAGGCGGGCGACTTCTTTTTTCAAAAACCGTAAAAATCGAGTGTTTGAGCCGTTATAGCTCCAAAACTAAAAGTCCAACGCAAAATCTGTAAAAGAACAATTTTTTTACTCTATCCGAATCAATAAAAACCCAATTTGGCGATATAGGCACTTTAAAAGTTAACTAGAAACTCAAGCTAGCCGAGACAAGCCGTTCTTCAATATAACATTGTTGTTAAATTTTAAAAGTTTATAAACAGTTTGAAATAAAAATGCCAGTGAATAAATGTTAGTTTCTATAGACAGTTTTCCCGTTCCGTCAAGAGGTTCTGGTGCCAGGTAGCCGTAATGTTTTTTCAAATAAGATGCTTTCGGAACAGAAGCTTTTGTGTTTTACAAATCAATGCTTTTGCCAACATCAATGACAGGATGAGACCGTCCGTCTTCACGCTTTTCCAAAACAACATTGTTCGCTTTGAGGTCATTGTGTGAAAAGCCAGACTTATGTACATGCTCCAAAGCTTCCGTTGTTTTTAAAAGTATGCTATTCTATACTCTCTGATCTTCGACCTTCTTGTGGCTTGCCGCTTTGAAAATGGTAAGGCTTTCGCCTCCCTCTCCATGGAACTTGAGCACAATACTTACTTCAGAATAAAGATTAAATAAGCGCGATAGAGAAAAAGATGTTATATAGAATCAAAGGGCTTTATTTATAGTTGTCCATACAATGGAAATATCGCTCATGTTACGGAATCACACCAACACAAAAAATTCATTTAGTAAGCACTTCTAACTGATCGTTTCTAAGAGTACACACGAGTGATCACGAATGACCGCGAGTGCCCACGAATGACCACGAGTGACCACTGTAAGGTGGACGGAGATCTTTCACACACTGCAAAAAATGCCGAGTAGTGACAACACAAAACATTGAGTAAACTTTGCATCCCCAGTGACACACAGAATTGAGTAAGTACAAGCAGTTTCTGCGTGTTTGGACAACACACAGCTGTGAGTAACGTTAACTCTTTTATGTGTAAGCGTTACTCATATTTGAGTATTCTTTACTCAAATATTGAGTAAGATTTACTCAACGAAATTTTTACTCGCTACTGTGAGTAAAACTTTACACAACACAGTGAGTAAAGTTAACACGATTTTGAGTAGAGACAACACAAAATTTGAGTCAGTAATACGCAAGCAAAATGCATCCCCAGTAACACTTTATTATGTGTTAAACGGACTTTTACACACTTGTGAGTAAAATTTACACAGATTTAGGTGTAAACGTAACGCAAGCTGAGTTAATAGATTTACAAAGTACAGGGTAGAAATTCTGCAGTTTTTTTACCAGAAAAAAATCTTTACTTGAAAAAGGAGTGAACGTAAACACAATTTTCTACCTTATTTAATTTATATCTCTAAATTCGTGTTATAATTCTATTTTATCAAAAACCCTTATTAAAAGAAGGATAAGATAAAAAACACATTTATGTTAACTCAGATATACTTCCAGTATATAGATGGATTCAGTTGATACTATATGTATATATACATATCTTATAAATGGTTCTTCTTTAAACGTAACGCGATCTAGCTACTGAAATACAAGTCCACACAAAGAAGTTGACCAGTTCCAATGAAGAATACACCATTACAAGATATAAATACATGAAATGGTGACTTGTAATAACAAAAAAACTTATTCGGAAAAATTACCAACAAGTGAAACAATTTAAAAGGTTCTTTACGATTAAGGTAGAACATGCATGGCATATACATGGTTTTTAAATGTCATGCACACGCACACATGTCCAGGCTAAATATTTGAAATTGTATTATCGAGTTCATTTACGAACTTCGCTACCGATACTGGTAGCTTTTTATTGTCTTTAATTTGTAAGACACAGTGTTGCAGATAGATAAAGAAATTGCTCAAGCCACCTGGATACTCATACATAAAAACATAAAAGGTGGCCATTAGGCAAAGTGCTGCGTCGACCAGCCCTCCCTTGACAGTACAAAGAACTTGGTTGTCCGCAGCTATAAACACCCCAGTGTTTTCTTTTATGCTCTCTTTAAACAGTATGGTCGGGTGTGCCTTCTCCAAGCTCTTTGCAACTTCATTTGGATCGTCTGTATCCTGCAATAAGTGACATTAATGGTTTCAATCAGTATTACATGTGAAAAAGCTGTTAAAAAAGCGGTTAAACCTCATATTTATAGATGTTTTCGTAGTTGATGGCACGTACCATAATTACTTTTTTTCAGTTATGTTTGTTGGTTGTCGATTTTCTTAACTTTTATCGATTTAAGGTACACACGACACAAATTGAACAACTCCTTTATCTCCAGACAAAGGAAATGCTGATTTGTCCAATTCGAGGCGGTTGGATTTTTTAAAGCTTTAGTTCTGTTCATGCATGTATTTACCGTCAAGGCACGTTAGAGTTTGGTCTTTTTAGATTTCAAAGAGTTGTTCAAAATGTGTCGCAATACTAATTTAGGAAGGATGCATGATATTTATACATCTGCACGTTTTGATTACACAGATATATATGTATACATTCATCAGCAATACTTTAAACAAGAATGCCAGTCAATATCAATTTGTTTTCAACAGAAGCAGGAGTTAAACTTTAGGTGGAAAAACAGCAGTCATAATGAACGTCAACTTTTAACTTACCTTGATGAAATGGACAAATTCGTGATGTTTGCACGAACCAGATTTGGACTCAAGCAAAAATGGAAGTAATGCCATAGCTACTTCTGCCATTTCATCTAATAAAAGCAAATGATAAATCAAATTAGAAAACGGTATACTAATTGTGAAAACCATAAACCGTACAGCAGGTTAAATAAATCTAATTATATATAATTATATTACATTCTGTTGAGGACTTTATCTGTATCCGTTTTGGATCCTCTTTGCTAGAGCACCGTTGTTGGAAAGCTGACCATTTTAATTCTTCTCCATATAATTATATATGTAAATATAAGATACTCAGATAAAAAGATTAAGCCCTATGCAACGGACGCAACATTGTTGGCCAACAATACGCAACTTTGTTTGGGCCCGTCCGTTTGCATGGCATGTTGACACTTGTTGTGACTCAATAACAATAATAATAATAATAATAATAATAATAATAATAATAATAATAACAATAATAATAATAATAATAATAATGCTCCGTTTGCATGGAACTCACAGTAGTGTTGGTCTCGTGCACACGTCTGCGCACGCGGACTAGCAATTAGTGTATCTATAATCTAGTATTTATTAGTAAGTCAGTCTTTACTAATTTTTCTTCACTTATGGTAAGGGTACACCCTCTTTACACATGGTAAGGGAAGGTGTATTTAACATTTAACGGTGTAAACCGTTAAAATTTATCAAACTGTTTTTATTTTTCTCTATTTATACTTGTCTAATTACCAATAAATTATCGATTTTTCCCACGTTGTCGTGCAGAGATACGTGACGGCCAAGAACAAATCGATATGCGTGCCTAATTGGGCACCGCGAGTATACGCAGTGCTACTGGTGAATTGAACACACGAGCAATCTTTCCCGACCGCTGATAAAGGGGAACGAAGGCACTGCATGGGTACGAGGGTGACACGCGACCTTTGAGTATGTTTGGTGCAAATTACATAATTACATGCAGTTTGTTACGGCCTAAAGCTATGACTTTATATCTTATTCTTCAAGAACTTATGGAATATGGAATCTGGAGTGGTAGATTTTGAGGAAGGAGGAATTTTCCAAATTTTTAGCCAATCTGATTAAAGTGTGTTGTTTGACCATTTTCAGTCTTTGCTTGCCCTCGTGACATACATTTTTCACACACAAAGTTCCTTTTTGAAGTGACAACAGACTGACAAAGAATACACTCAAAATTTTTGGCGAAATCGGGGAATATTTTCGGAAACGCTTCTTGCATGTCTCAGTTGAAATTGAACTCAAAGTAGAACAAAGCTGAAATCAAAGTTAATTCAAAGTGAGAAAAAAGCTTACAAAACTCGACAAGTTACCAATTGAGAGCATCTAATCAGTCGCGAATGTGAGCAAATCACAATTCTTATAGAGCCCATATGGGTTTGGTTTTTTCAAGGACATGCATTGTAGCTTGTTATCTGTACTTTTAAAAATACAGAGCACCGTACAGCTAATAAAAATGTGACTTCTGCATTTAGTAGTTGTTATGATACATCTGTTAATTAGCAGTCAATGAATCCTAGTACCCGGGGGGGAAGATGCTTCCACACATGGACTATACGGGTATGTGCCGCCCGATAGGGTATACTTTTTCAACCTAAATTCATAAACAGGGTAGGGGTTTTTAGCAGAAAATCATAAACAGGGTACACTTTCGGCCTCTGTAACTGTCATAGACAGGGTTGATATGCTATAGACCGGGTAGAATTCTGTATGCTTTTGTACTTCATGTCATAAACAGGGTATTGAAATACCCATTTTTTTTTGTCATAAACAGGGTCAGGGTTTGACAACATGGGTGGCACACCCCTACCCATATGAGGTGGGAGTACCCCCCCCCCCGGGTCCTAGTAGTAGTTTTCCATCTCGGCATGTTAAATTTCTAGCTAGTCAGTTAGAAGGTGACTCGTGCAGAGTAAAGATTACAGCGGAGTCTTTTGTTAACTTATAATAAAAGAGTTATAGTGACTGAGCACTCACCTTCTGAATTCTCTATATCTTCAGTTTCTGGGCTATCAAAATCATCTTCCTCCAAGAGGTCAAGAAACTTTGTGATCTCACTCATCCTTTTTTTGCTTTGGTACTTTTTGGCAGCTTGAATTATTGCACTGGAGGACTGTCTCATATTTGATAAAAATAATTCTTTGATGCTTGAGTGAATCCCAAGGATTCTTTCAAATTCAGCAAGGATCTGTAAAGCACACATATTGCACCTATTAATGATTTAATAGGATTTATATTTACTAATTTAAAACCAATTAAAGTAATACTTTTCTTATAGCCAGCTTGTAAGTCTAAGTATTTTCAAATAATTTTATATTTTATTATTGCAATTATTGTCATTGTACTTCAAAAAGAATAAAAATTTGCCAAGTACATTTGCAAACGAACTATAGCTTAACAAACTTTATTACCAGGCATACCAAACTGACATTTACTACTGTCATTTACACTTATTACGTTTAATTATAAAACATGAAAATCAATAAATAATTATTTTGAAAATCAAAATGCAAACAGCAAAAAGTTTTTGAGTGCATATTTATCACTGTTTACAATTTATTTATACTGTACAATATCTTCACAAAATGTACTACATAAGTTTCAAGCAAAAAATTATATACATGACTAATGGTAAATTAAGGTGACAACACTGAGAAAGGCAGAAGGCTTCTTTTTCAATCACTTCTTTTGAAGAAGTCGAGTCAAAGTACTTAACAGCAACAGGAGAATTTCTAAAAAGGTTTTAGACTGACAGTTCCAAATCTTCCTTTTCCAATAATCCCATCTTGTAATTCCTCAGGGTCTTGTAGAAGTGAAGATGGTATTCTTAGAATTTCATTGCAAATACTATCTTTAGCTGAATGCTTGATGTTTTTGCCATAGAAAGCCAGACTAGAAGTTTTCAGTTTTTCCTTTTCTTTTTCTGACTCTTGCCACATTTTAAAATAATTTTCCTTAAACTTTAACTCTAATGCAATCTTTTGATTGAGGCATTCCTTCTCTTCCTTTAATTTCATAACAGTGTGATACAATCCTCTTTGCAGTTGCTTCCGCTCAGCCTTTTTGCGCTTGTTGCGGGAAAGTCGTTGGCGTCTTTTGGTTTCCAAAGAGGCTTTATTGTTTTTCTTCTTTCTGGAACAGTTGGTTTTCAGATGAAATAAACTCAGTTGGTAGTCACATTTTAAACAAAAAATGTCATTATGCCCATATAGTAAATTATATTTGTGATCTTGTTCTTTGCCTGCAGATTAACAAAATACTTTTTGTTTTGTTTTTTTCAAAGAAAATTTTGGGTATAAGCTCAAGTATCTCCTCTTTGATGAGTAGTTTGAATAAACATACTGCTCAAAAGAGGTGCTGGTAAAAGGTCACGTATATAACATTACCTTACACAGCAACAGAAACTGCATCAACATGAGCTTATACAGCCTTGTAGTATGGTTTTGTAGTTCCCACTAACAGGCAGTTCTCGGAAAGTACCACCTGAATGGGTTGTCGGTCAAAGGCAGTGCAAACCACCTTACACAACAGCTGCATAAGCAACACTACAAAAGCAACGACAAGGTACCAAATGATAGGAAACAAAAAAAAAATGTTATGATACTAATTAATCCAGCCAGAAAAAAATGGATTCAGCCTTTCTTATATTGGAAAATATAACACAGCTGATATCAAAATGGAATATATGGCTTCCCGAAAATGTTGTGACAGATTTTGTTATCCAATATATCCTTTATACACTTTTTTAAACTGTCCACAAACCAAAAATGCAGTCAGTCAGTCCTATATATGGAGTTGGTCAGATTCGGTCTTATTCCTGTGTTACAGTTTCTGGTCACACGGTGCATTCATAATATTTATTCAATTAAAAAGTATAAATCGAAAACTTATTAAATTGATTAACCCAAAGCATTCCTAAATTTTCCCTAATATCTCACAAAAATGTCTAACTGTAGCAACCATCCTTAAACGATTAGTTTCGAAACTTTATTTCAAATAATTATACTAAATAATTCTAAATAATTTTTAGGCACTTGAAAACATACTTAGGTTTAGCATTTCCAGGTCCAGTACTCTGAGGCAGCTCGTCTAGCTCAAGGGCTGGATGATTTTGTGCTTGGCAGGCTTCATTTGTTGGATGAGTACCAGTACCAATAGTCCTGAGCAATTCCAGTTGCTTAAGAAATTTCATCCTATGCCCTATTACAGGAATTAGGAGCTCCGTTGCCCTTTCAAAAAAAACTGATAGGACCTCTCCATCAACTGCACCATCTGGAATGTGAAAGTAGTTCTAGTACTTGCCAAAGTTTAATATATAATGGAGACACACAACTTTGAAAAAAAGACAAACTGAGCATTTCCGGAACATAATGTGGTTTTAGACTTTGACCTTTTAATTCCCGCCAAAAATTAATTTTTCCGTTGACATAAATTACTGCATAACACGGCATTTATGATTCACAAATGTTCTACGAGCCAAATGAAAGCATAAAAGAATTATGAGTGTAAAGTAAGAGTTAATTAAAAGTAAAAGAATTATGGAACAATGGCCTAAAGTGGGGGATAATTGCGACTATTCAGTTGGTCTAAAGTCCCTAAAAGCATTTGAAACAGAGCTTATTAAAAGAGCTTATTAAAATCACTTATATTATATAGTTCCTTTTGCTTCGATAAACGCAAGGTAAATTATATTGTAGATGCTCAGCCATCGTCAAGGACCCGCAGCAAATTAAATAGACAGAAGGATATAAAAAAAACTCAATTACGCTTTCTAACTGCTGAAATTGAACAAACCGCTTTGTCTTTCCGTTCCATTACGTATTTATTTTGGATTTTTGTAAAATACTTTATAACTTACCTTCAAAGGAAGAAACGTACTGCCCAAGGCCGTTTTCGGTAAGCCACGAGCCAACGTCAGCCATAGTCATCGACATCATATCCATTTTAATTTTTTGATTGAATTGAAACAGATTTCGCTAAGAGTACCAACTTCGACTTGTTCTTGGAAAATACTTAATGAAAAGAGGAAGAGAACAAGCGGTACCTTCAATGAATCCCTATATCGGTTGCTTTTCCACAACTATAATTGGCTGCTTTAAGTTTTGCGGCTTAATTCCCCGCCCCTTTCATACCTGCGGTAATACCGGCGGTTCCTGTCGAAGACACGTGGTTCGCGCGCTTTTTCATTCACCCGCGAAGATTGGTCACGTAACTGGTCCTGTTTTGAGAATACAATGTTTTTCTGCCCATATTGCGGCTGCAGCTCATTTTGTTCTTTCAAAAAACTTCTCAGCCATATTCATTTACTTCATAGCCATGAACCAAATTTTTTAATTACGTGTGGGAACTGTAATCAGAGCTTCAGGAAGTTCAGTTCTTTCAAGTCACACATTAGGAGGGAAGAACGGAAAGGAAGAGTTGGCAAGACTGTTCCGTGCTGGGAACGCGAATGATGAAAATAATTTCAGTGGTGGGGAAGAAGACTTAGAAGAAAATGATAATATTATCATTTTACTTAAAACGCCTTTCTAGTTTTAAAAGATCCCTCCTCCCCACTTATCCAGAAATAAAATATGAAACATTTTGGACAGTAAACTGGTATTGTAATAAATCGTCGTTCAAAATATGGGTTTGATTATTATGTATCTATAAACTAAATTTAAAATCTTTTCTTAATACAAATCCGATAATTTATAATAATTTTTCGGTAGCAAACGTTTTTAAAATTGCACAAAGCGCGGTTTGTTAAATCTTTCTAAGGTTTTATATTTATGCTGTACGTTTATCATACAGTATTATAGAATCTTTTGAGTAAACAGTAATTATATGCTAATGTTTTATACTCGGTACAATACGTTAGTTTTACACATACAGTACTTCTGTGTAAAATATGTTACTCAGAGCTTTGTGTTGGCTTTACTCATAGTTCGTGTAAGACTTACTCGCAGTTTTAATAATTTGAATAAAAGATACGGACGTGTTTTTCTCAACCGTGACATGCATCATCAGTTCTACGCATAATTTTTCGTAAGTTGTTTTTCTCAATTGTTGTGTAGTCTTTACTCATAGTTTGAGTAATATTTAGTGACAGTTTTACTCAATAGTTTGAGTAAAAGATACACAAACATTTTACTCAACACGATGCGTCAGGTTTACGCATATTTTTGCGTAAAGTATTTTACTCAATTGTTGTGTTGTCTTTACTCGTAGTTTTGAGTAATATTTAGTGACAGATTTACTCAATACTTTGAGTAAAAGATACACAAGCATTTTACTCAACACGATGCGTCGGGTTTACGCATATTTCTGCGTAAAGTGTTTTACTCAATTGTTGTGTTGTCTTTACTCATAGTTTGAGTAATATTTAGTGACAGTTTCACTCAGTAGTTTGAGTAAAAGATACACAAGCATTTTACTCAACATGATGTGTCAGCTCTACACATATTTTTGCGTAAAGTATTTCACTCAAACTTATGTGTTAGCTTTACTCACAAGTTTGAGTAAAATACAAGTTTACTCAAAAAATGTGTTCTGCCAACACATTTTCAAAAGTGCATTTTTTGCAGTGTTTATGAGCAACTTTTTCATTTTTTGAGCAACTTTTGGGGATTTTTTGATCAACTTTTTGAGAATTTTCGAGCAGAATCTGTCTGTGCCTACTGCCCGTTGCGGCTCCCGCTATGTACATTACAATGCTGCATGCCGTGCAAAATATTTGGAAGTTACTTTAAGTGCGTTTTGTAGCAAAACTAAATCAGCTGGAGCAGAAATTGTGCATTGCCGAAGAAAAAAAAAGTTTTGAAGGAAAGAAAGTTTTTGCCGCCATGTTGTTGTCCTCAAAAGCCGGCGACATCAAGATGGCCGCTGCATACATTAGTCAGTATCCTAATGTTTGTTCATCCATATGCATTCATGGTCCGAAACGTTGTTAATTGCATAATACTATATGAGAAACACTGTGAATCATTTGTGTTTTATTCTGTATAAACTATTTTGTTATGTGTTTAAGAACATCTGAGATTCCAGAAATGTAATTTTGGGGCGATTATTCAAGCCGCATTCTTAAAGATAATAGTACAAACCCTGCGAGAAGTGAACGCTGAGGGAGCCCCCTTCTAATCCGTGACGTCACGACGTAGAATTGCAATGTGTTTTCGAAGAAATGCACGCTTTTTGTAAAAATGATTAAAAACAAAAACGTTTTTTTTTATTCTATTGGATAATGGTACAAAAATGCAAGCAATAATATCAAACAGTCCGAAAAATGAAGGCAACAGAGCTGATTAATTCTTTTGATAGTTTGACGTTGTGACGTCAGACGTCAGTGCAATGTGTCAGCCCCCATGACACTGATGACTTGTTCTTTTTTTAATGATTTTTGCAGAACATGAACAAGCAACTCGCTTTAGAAAGTAGATTTCTGGAATCCCAAACAGATGTAGTTTAACAAATAAAATAACTGAATCGTGCAATTTGACAATTTTTAGAAACGTTATCGAGGTGAATCAGGTATTTATTAAGTTTCGGCCGTTGAATGAGATTTGATTTAAAGTTTCGCCAAATTAGTATTGAGTAATCAAAATCCCACAACTCATTTAATTGAGTCTATAAAAAAAACCGGTTGACAATTGAACTGACAGTGACTCGAAAAAAGTTGTCAAAGGTTCGTTTTGCGTAAACAAAATGACTTTAATTTGAGGTCATCAGACCTGGGTGCGGTTTGAATTTATTTTATATACTTCGTCAGCTTGAACATATGGAAGGCTTAAAAATGAGCAGCATTATTGTTTTTGTGAACAATTAATTATCAAATCAGCACTCAAGAAGAAATCTTGCGAAGGAATCTTTTATCTCTCAAAGATTTAGTTATGTTGAACCAAGTCAAAAACGAGCTTTCAATACCTTGTAAACCAATATGTTTATCTACCCACTAAATTATACTCCCGTTAGCTATGACAGCTTAGTGAAGTGCGGCCGTTTGTTTCGAAGGCTGGTATTACTGGGAAGGCTACAATCGTTGATTCGTTGCCTATCGGAACAAAAGCAACCTGTGATTAAATCTGAATATACGAACATTAAATAACCGATGCGACAAAAGAAATGTTTTGTTAACACACAAATAGCGTGTCAAGTCTTAGAACTAGCTTGGTAAAAGATAAGGAAAAATTAATAGTTTAGCTAATCAAAACCACAAAACCGCTATTGTGATATATCATGGGAGCTTGTCAGTGATAGGATATCGTGATATTGATATTGGTGTGGCTGAGATATTTTTAATACTCAAAAATTGCTTTGCTCTTTGTTCATGGCTAAACCCCTGATTAAACCAAAATTCAAAAGCGGGAATTTGTAGTCAAGTAGAAGTTTACGGTGTTTAAAAGGACTGTTAAAATTTTCCGCGGAAAATGGATTGGAGCCCAAATCAGGCTCTATAAAATTGGAAGCAGGAGAACAGATTAAAAATTTAATCCTGTGATTATAAACAATGACTGAATGAGTCCTTATCTGGCCCAAAATGACAAGCTATACTGACCGACAAAATCTTCCATTTTACGGCCTTCGCTCTGGTCAAAATATAAACATGGCTCTACCAATCTCACTCTGAAATTCGTAAAACACAATTCGACTGCTTATAAGGCAAAACTAAAAGCTCTTTCAAAACCGACTGAAATCGTTCATGTTAGAACAATAAGGAGTTTTTTAGCTATTTTGAAGAGATCACAAGATGCTTACATAAACTGAATTTAGTCCTTAAACAAACAACATAATCACGCTGATTTCTATATTCTGTTGAGTTGAGTTTAATGACTCTTTTCAATTTCAGTGTTCAAGTATTAACCACGAACAGATTTAAGTACCGATTTTTATGTTTTAGGGTAAACTTGTCTAATTCTCAATACAGGCATCTTCTATAACTTAATTAATCAAAGCGTCATTTTTGCCTTGTCAGGTTACAACCTAACCATTTTTTCATGTGAAGGAATTTCCACATAATTAATAATACAGAAACTTTACTTTGTCCAATGTGGCAAAGTAAACACACATAAATTGCCAAGGCCTTATTCAAAACACCAAAATTTGATTCTTGTCAGAATTAACCCAACCCTGAATCTTCGTCTGCGGTTTCAGAGGTAAACACATATGATAACGCTGACACAACTTTTTAAAATGTGCAACTGCCGAGAATTGCCGTTTTGAATTTTAAAGGTTTTAGGAACAGCAGTCGGTGCACAAGCTAGGCCTGGAAAAATATGACAAAAACTACTCACATTGTTCGGGGCCTTTTTCCGCCTCCATCTATGCAAAACGTGTACCTGAATTCACCTTCCAAACAATAAACTAATGATGCCCCGAAACTGAGCGAAATAATGCGAATAACTCCTCGTCTAACGATAGAGGTCAGAAACTGAATACGTCACATCACTCAGAATCTAAAGCTCTACCTGAACGTCCTTTCTGCAAACAAGCGGGGAGCTGGGGGGAGGGGTGAGGGCGAGGATAGATATATTTATATACGGAGTGAGGACAAAAGGGTTTTCATAGCAGTTCATTGACTCGTGCAGAATAAGATCTTAGCGTATTTGTAAGTATAATTCGAACTAGAGTATATTAAGGAGAGTGAATCTAACAGTTACCATCGAAGATATCTCTAGCCATTGTGACTCGTTCACAAATCTCATAAAATGTACAGGCATGATGACACAGGCTAATAAACGAGATACCCCTCCATCATGTACATAGTTTGTATTGTCATTATCTTATATATAGTTTATAAATAATTTGTATGCGGTTCACTGCAGAGAAATAGACCTAATCCGCTGTCCTCAATGTTTTCCCAATACATGCAGTCCTCTTGGAAAATGAGGTTCTTTGTTTAAGCTGACCTTTCTTTCGTGTTTCTCTCATTGCCATATCTCAAACAAAGAACCTTATTTCCCAAGAGGACTGTATTGGGAAAACATTGAGGGCAGCGAATTAGGTCTATTAGAATCGACAATCCCATCCATTTATTGACTATACTGTCCAGAAAGCTCCGGCGAAAATAGGTACCTTTTTCAAGCTTGAGGTTTATAGGAGGTTCAAAAACATTGTTGTCTTGGGACGATTCATCTTTTTTTACATAATTGCATTTTTGCCTGATGTTCTAACAACGTCTAAAAATAAATAAAATCAGTGATTGATTGATTGATTGATTCATTGATTGATTCATTGATTGATTGATTCATTGATGAATTTTGCATGCAAACTGAAACATTATTGCTTTTTGTGTGTATGGCGTATGGAGTGTGACATCACGACATCTTGGTATTTGAAAGGGTGCACAATTTTGGCTGTTGGTATTTTAAAGGGTTACCTTTTAAAGGTGAAATGCAACGATTTTTTTTTCTTGATAAATTGGTTGAAAATAATTATAATTGTTATTTGCCAGAGTTTTTTTGGTATTCTCAGTTTCC
>JAOCPT020280565.1:0-13601 GCA_026546935.2 Palythoa grandiflora | reverse complement strand
CTTTCATAGAGTTCACGATTAGAGATGGTGTACGGCCAAAATATGCCAAGGATTCTTCTTAGGCA
Source organism: Palythoa grandiflora (assembly GCA_026546935.2). Taxonomy (NCBI): domain Eukaryota; kingdom Metazoa; phylum Cnidaria; class Anthozoa; order Zoantharia; family Sphenopidae; genus Palythoa; species Palythoa grandiflora. The sequence goes on along the minus strand of JAOCPT020280565.1, from coordinate 13,536 downwards.
TTTTCGATGGAATACATTCAGGCGCTCCATGTCTGTTGATGTAACCCTCCACATCTCAGCGCCATTAAGGAAAATAGAGATCACGCGGCTCTTGACGGATTCTCAGCTTGGTGTGCTTGCTGTATGTCTTAGACTTCCAGATAGGATTTAAAGTCGCATATGCTCTTCTTGTAATTGATAGCCTCCGTCAAATTTTACCCCCAAGGAAAACACCAGGAAGGTTAGAATTGGGCCGATTATCAGCCGCATTATAAAATCTGCGATATAGATTCGGAAGCAAAAACCTTTTGAGATAATCACTTGTGACTAATGGCAAAGTTAACCTCTAGAAAACAAAAAAATGAAATTTTGCAAAAGTTTTAATGCAGTATATTTGCGCATTTATTAATCCACTTGGAAATATTCATTACCTGTCTAAAGAGTTCACTAAAACTTTCAACACGTGACATAATTAACGTTAACATTGCATTTTTAAAGGCTGTACTCGGCTCTTGCTTCCAAGTTTGAATCTTCTATAGAAGTTTCGTTTTTAGAAGTAATTAAGTCATTTTGAAATATCTCTTAGATGTTGACATATAAGAAAAATTATTTGTTGGTAAAACTGCGATATCAACAACCTTCCACTAAAATCTAAATGAGTGGAAATCGTATTTAGTGACGTCATACTTGTTTTCAACAAACTTTGAATTCAGTCAGAACTCAACCTTGTCCAGATTGTTATTTCGAACTGATGTTGTTTTCACCTACTGAACGAATTTTTAATTTTATCCATTGAAAAGGTTAGGACATGTTTTTTTCAGTGTAAACTACTGAAATTTCGCAAACTGTTTATAAACGGAATCACTTTATTCTGAGTGTTCCCACGACGGGTTATTTCATGAGGCATTTTATGTAGAATTGCCAAGTTTTAATTTGATATCATGACCATCTGCAACACACGTGGCGCTATATCCCATGTGATAACTTATCTTTCAGTAGATAATTAATTGTACAAACAATGTGTCTAAAATTTTTGATAAATACGTTCACAACAAATGAATCAAATAGCTTTGAACGCGATCGTGTTGTTGCTTTCTCAATGCACGATGTAAGACGGCTGAGGAGACGTGTTGATGTATGAGTGGTCAGAATTTTCTACACGTCTTGAGAAGGAATCCATGTGCCTCTAAATGCGTATCGAATTCGCCCGACTTTGTTTATCGGGCTTCTGACACCCAACTCAAAAATATCTTGACATGTTATAAATCGCATTACAGTTTGGGTTTCCTTCTTTGAAGGACAGTGTTTGTAATTTCTTTCCAACGATTCACAACATTGTTGCAAAGACAAGCACTTTGAGGAAGAAGACAGACATCCAACGTGATGGTAAGTCTTGTAATCAGTCAATCGTGCTGCGTTTACAATTGAATTAAACATAAGAGTGATGAAAATACAAATAGCTGGGCTTTAAAAACGAATCGTCCTTTAGTTCTTTCTTTCATGGCAAATAGTTATTGAAAGACGAGAAGAACATAAAGCAACAAAATTATGATAACACGGTCAGATGTCTGTCTCTATTCTTCATTTTTATCTTTAGATTTTTTTTTCTTTTTTCAATAGCTACACTCGTAAGTTGAAGGCCAACAGACCTTTCTGCTCAAAAGAATTCGTTGTCATTAAAAAGCACTACTGCTGCATATACCTTCGAATCCCTTTCAAGGCGGCAGCAGAAGAAAGGTCAAGGGGCATACCGCCTCTTATAATTTAAAAGATTTTATTTTATGTCTTCCTTCCGCTGGGAGGATGTCTTCGACCCATGGAGCGACAATGAGATCTTTTTGTAAATTAAATACACGCAAGGGGAAAGTAAATTGCGAAATTTCTAACGTACATTGATTGCAGCAAAAATCACATAAAAAACTATGTTGACAGATAATGGTAAACGGTATACTCATGATCCGCTTTTGGGTCAAACTAAGATTGGGATGACGAAAATGCAATTGTGATCATTACCGCCTTGAAAGTAAGTCCGTGATTCCTAATTCCATCAGAAATTGGTTTTCGTGATCCGTTCAAAATAAGACCGTGCTTCGTTTTTTCCCCCTTTACCCTAATTAATGTTTAGTTGTTAGCTTATTTCTATGGTTCACCAAAAATAAATATATATAACCATGGAAAAAAAAAACCCGAGAAAAAGAATAAAAAAAGAAGTTTCTGTCTGCTTCTGTCACCTTACCCGAAAAATTTTTTATGTTTCGTATTTCATTTGACAAAAAAAACCCCAAAACATTGGTATAAAAATCGTCACAGCTTTTTGCAATTTGTCTCTTCCTGGTTTATACCATCCACCGGCACAGCTGGAAACTTCGAGACAGAAAGAAGACTTTGTCATTGTGTTTCGAGCTCGTTTCGAGTATGTATAGATTAGAGGCAAACGATTTCCAGGCTGGTACCACAACCGAAACTTTGTGCTCTTTTTAAATAGAAGTTTTAAATACTTTTTATCCAGAGTAACTATGTCGTTTTAAAATTGTAAATGTTTCGAACTTTTTACAATCCACTGACATCACACAAACCACTAGACTCTGAAAATGATTGTCGAAATATCAGTGTCATCCACAAAAGTCCTTGTCAGAACTATATATACCCGGACGATCAAATTAACTCCACCATACTATGAACTATCATTTTAATTATGAGAGAACTTGGATACAGGAAAAGTTTTACCAATCTCCAACTGTCCTTTGTCGTAGTTTATTTGTATTTAATATGGTGATTCGTTCAATTGCATGAATTACTTGGTATCATCGCAATGATCTTCACTTAAGTTCAAACTTGACAAGTTTTTAAAAAATAAGTTTTAGAATATGCGTCCTTTCAGTTCCTTTTGTTTGCTATTAAATTTAGTTTCCTGGTTTTTTAATCTACTCGTGAACATAAGTTTGTTCAAAACTTACAAACTGTCGACTAATAAAACACATACTGCGCAAATGAGATTCAATCGCAAGTATTTGGAATTCGAAGATGATTTATGGAGTTATTTAGTCTAGATCATTTATCAATTAACAATTGATTGTGAATAGGCAAACTATCTATAAACATGTTATAATAATAAAAGCAAATCAAATGAAAATCTATCCAAGGTCAAGGAATAAAAGTAATGTGGATATAAAGATGTTGTGGGGATTTATCGAGTTAATTAGGCTAGATCATTTATCAACTAACAATTGATTGTGGATAAGGATACTATTTATAAACATGTTATAAACATAGACACGAACCAAATACAGATTTATCCAAGGAATAAAAGTAATGTGGATATGAGACTCAATCGAGGTAATTAGTCTAAGCAAACTATTTATAAACATGCTATAAATAAAAAAAATAAATCAAATACAGATTTGTCTAAGGAAAAAAAGTAATGTGGATATGAGACTCAATTTCAAGTATGTGAAAGGGATTCATCGAGTTAATTTGTCTGCCTTCTAACATGGAATTGAATACTGATGAATAAGGATATCTTACTATTTAGAAACACGTTAAGTTCTAAACAAAGACATAAATCAGATAAAGATTTATCCCAGGAACAAAAGACAGTGGACAGCTCGTATAAGGTAGAGATAACGTTATATCATGAAACCTAAACACTTCTCATGATTCGCTAAGATAACTTAATCTAGGGGGAAATTTCCGAAAAAAAATGTTTGCTTAGTGTTCTAGGTTAAAAAATATCTTTCATCAAGAAAAAGCAGAGATTAAGATGTAAAAAAAAACGGCAGAGGATCGAATGAAGTAAAAATATCATTCCCATAAAAGTTACTCAACCTGCTTCCCCTGGCCTTCCACGTAAAATATTTAATGGGCCGTCCAAAAAATGTTAGAGTTTTATAGTACAAATTGTTATTTTGTTATAGATGATCCTACTTCGATTTGCTGTTTGCTTGGTTAGCATAGCAGCAGTGATAGGTAACGGTGAAGGAAAAACAGAGAACACATGCCAAAGGATCGAGAAAGGAATTTGTTTTCAGCATTTTCTAGTGGGCCGTTACAACTTAGCATGTGACAAGTCGTCAGGTATGTGTGATCAGAAGTGCATTCATGGTAGATGCAACATGCATTGCAACGCAAAAACGCATTGCCACCAGAAATGCCGAGAAAGTGGTTGCAAAGAAGTAAAATGTTCGTCGAAAGTTTGTGTTCAAAGTTGCAACAAAGGCGGCTGTGAGCTCGGATGCAAAGCAAATAAATGCCATCAAACATGCAAAGCAAGTCGATGCAACATGAATTGCCACCCTGGTGCAAAGAGCTGCATTCAGGAGTGCTTACGTGGGGGTTGCAAAATGACATGTCCAGCTGGAACAAAGAATTGCATGCAAGAATGCCATGATGGAGGTTGCATCATGACCTGCCCTAAAGGTGTTAAAACTTGCCAACAAAAGTGCAAAGGCGATAAATGTTTGATGGATTGCAAAGCATCCAAATGTGTTAAAACATGCAAAAATGGTAAATGCGTGAATGTGAAACCTCCCGGTAAGTTTTCCCTTATTAACACTTGCAATAAAGCGAAAGGCAAACTTTGCAAACAAAGCTGCTCAAGTGGAGCCTGCAATATGACATGTAGCCAACATGACCAAACACAGCATTCCTGCAAGCAAGTTTGTGCGGGAGGTAAATGCAACATTGCCTGCGACTTGAAACTCTCCTGTAAACAAGAATGCACGGGCGGTTATTGCAACAGAATGACCTGCAACTCTAAAATATGTATTCAAAACTGTGTTGGAGGTAACTGTAATATGGCTTGCAAGTCGGAAAGGTGCTATCAAATTTGCATAGGAGGTGGATGCATGGGATCTTGCAATCCACGTGTAAGTAAATGCTACCAATCTTGTCCTGGAGGGAAATGCACCTTTGCTTGCGAGTCTCGGCGATGTTACCGGAGTTGCAAGGGTGGAGGTTGCAAATTCGTGAAAAAGATTATTCATCTTGTCATTGAGAGCGCCACCAAACCTCCGCAGATCAAAAACAAAGAATGTGAGAGTCTAACTGGTGGGGTATGCGATCAGAAGTGTAATGGGAAACGTTGCTCCCTGAAGTGCGATGGTGGTAAAGAATATGATTCTTGCAATCAAGATTGCAGTAATGGTAAATGCAGGCTGAAATGCAACACTCCTGATTCCTGCAAACAAATTTGTCACAAAGGACGTTGCCGTTCAATGACCTGCAATTCCAACGATTGCGAGCAGAGGTGCATTGGCCGAGGCTGCAACATGAATTGCAAGTCGGGTAGGTGTACCCAGGTGTGCCAAGGACGCGACTGTCGCATGAACTGTAACTCGAAGAGCAAAGAATGCCATCAAATTTGCGAGGGTGGGGGATGCCTATTTAAATGCAACGCTAAATCTTGCAAGTTTTCATGCAAGGGGGGCGCCTGTGTTACGCGGGACTTTCGTGGTAACCCCAACAACATTGGCCGCTTAGGAAAAACCTTTCACATGGTTTCACTATATGATAAGCGTGGGCGTTGACGAACAGAGAAAAGAAAAAAAAAACGCTAGAAGAAGAGTGAGACTGCACGTTTTGCTTTTCTATTCTTAATTAGAAATTGCTTAGTTTGCATTTTTTGTGTTTCAGTAGAAGTAAGAAAACATATTAAACTATAGCAAGTTTACCATTGACAACGGAAGATACTCTTTAAGGATATCCTTTTGGTGAAAAAAAATGGATATTATGTTAGTGGCACTTTAAGTCCGTTAAGATAATCCACCAAACAATCGTAGTCAATTAAACCATTCGCAAGTCGTGTATTACTAATATTGACAATGTACTACAAACACGGTAAATGCTAGGATTAATCTTTTAGTTTTTCAAATAAGTACGGAAATGTGGAAACTGCCTTAGTCAATGTCGTAGCCCAACTTTAGTTTCCAGCCGTAAAATGGGCGTGAGGCTACAAACAATATTGAATGCATATTTTTCGGATTGGTCATCAGTTTTGCCGGCTTTTTTTTCGAAGATATGTCATTTGTAAAGAATAAGTTGTTCCAAATGGTCTCGATCTCTTTTTTGTTAAATCTGAAAAGCGCCGAAACCCAGAATTTAAAATGGCTTATGCTCCAGTTCGAAATTTTCGAAGATTTATAGTTAATAGTTTTTGGATTTATAACTTATAAATTTTTGTTTTGTCTGTTGTACATATGATAGAAGAAAGTAAAAATATGGGAAGTAATGGGGATATAAGTTAAGGTCACAATTTCTACTATACAAAAATAGATATGCTTTACACAACGAATGCTTATAAAGTAAGGACATTTTATATGATAAATGATGCAAAACGTGAAAAAAGACTAGACCAATAAACAGGCATGGTCACTTTTCAATAAGTTGACCCTGTGTCGTCCTATGTATCCTTGATTCCGCACTCAGGGTTCCTGAATTTCCTGGCTAGAATCAGATATATTTCACTAATTGGTGATAAGAAATCCAGCAATCTTGAATTTCACGCACAGGGTCCCGGAAAGCGATGTTCCATTGTGATTGTGAAAACCAGCAATGTTGAATATTTGGATTACATCGCATGACTAGAATCTGAGTTCCTAAAGCTGGATTCCGGGTGTCCTTAAAATGTATGTTTTCTTTTGCAAGTAAACAGTATTTTTACTTAAAGTGTTTTACTCGTAAACGTGGTGGTGGTGGTGGTGGTGGTTGGATGGAATGTATGCTGAGGCAAGTCAGCAACAACACTACAAATAATGCAAAGTTTGACAGAATCGTCATCGTACAAACTGAACAAAATAAATATCACACCTGAGTAGCACCTGAGTCAACTGGTTGCGCGCACGCGTGAGTGAGCGACATGGAAACTGGGTAGTGACTAGATTCCATCCGTCAAACCGCCCTTTTTGAGCGAAGCCTGGGAACTACGTCTTGAAGTTGCCGGTCGATTCACTTCCGCTCGTTTCGAAAATTTTATTCATACTTGTCGACCGGAATTTTGCTCGAGAAATCTATCTTGTTTTAGTTAATTTTCTATTTGTTTATCGGCATATCATATAAACAGTATATCGCTATTGACTCGATTGATTTTGTTTACTTCAAAAACACATTCTTATTCATTCACTTTTTTTATCAACTGCCAACCACTTTATAAAACAACTGCTGCAAAATTGTTGCACCTCAGATACTCTGAAAACTTTGGGTATTCGGCACACTTTGATAAAATTAGACAAATCATAAAAGAATGGAAACCACAGCTAGACAACCTCATCTTTCACAAGTCTCGATGGCTCAACAAATAACGGATATTAATATTTAGTGAATAGATACATTGTACATTGGAATCACGGATAAAACTCCCGTCAATTGTCTTAAATGACTTAATTAAAACATTCTATTTACAAGTAATGTTTCATAAAGAAGTGTTTTCCTACCGACCGGCTTAAAACAGTTGTCTACATTAGTCAAAAAAGATACATGTCAAGTACTAAATATTACAATTTTAAATCACCCTTCAAAGACTTAGAGTTCGAGTGTGCTGCGATGTACTGACATAAAAACTATTTATATTGGCATCGTGGACAAAGGCCTTTTGCTTCTTATTCCAGAGGTGAAGTTGCTGTCGAGATTTCCTTCAGAACTTAATTGTTAATTCCAGGTGAGGAAAATCTTAATTTACTTCGGATAAAGCCAAACTTCGACAAGTGTTGTCGTTCCCGCTAACCGGAACTCCGGAAGCAGTTCCCAGGCTTCGCTCGAAAAGGGCGGTTTGACGGATGGAATCTAGTCACTACCTGGAAACTGTGCGCGCGCGGTTCTTTAGCACAGGGAGCCCAGGCACAAAATTAGTGAGGACAGTACCGTATTTCCTCGAATAAACGCCACGGCGTTTATTAAATCTTTCATGATTTGTGTGCGGCGTTTATTCGAGGGCGGCGTTTATTTCAAATGCTGTTTATTTTTTTAAGACCAACCGTAGCTTTACTTCAAAAGTAGAAAAAATGATACAGTTCTTTGTCTCGCTGTACCGATCAAGCCTTACAGTTTTACTTATTGCGCTTGTAAACGCGTAAGAAATCAGATAAATTCGATGTTGGGGATTTTTGTCTGTGCCTTTCAAACTTTAAACTTACAGTTTAAAACAACTCAACTCCGCTCTGCGCTTGTAAAAAGTGAGCGTCATAGATTCGATGTTTTAGTTTGTTGTCTGTTCCAGGATGCGGCGTTTATTCGAGGGCGGCGTTTATTAATATTTCGACTCTCAGGTGCGGCGTTTATTCGAGGGCGGCGTTTAATCGAGGGCGGCGTTTATTCGAGGAAATACGGTATTTGTATGAAATCAATAGCGAAGTAAGGACGCAAATTTGATTTTCAATAAAATTTGATTAACCTTGGCTTGATGGTATTAAGGAAAGGACAACAAAATCGCTTAAAACGCCTGAAAAAATAGCTACATAGGATCAACAGACTACCAATAACAACATCAGACCAAGGTTAGTCAAATTTTCTTGAAAATCAAGTTTGCGATCTTACTTTGCTATTGTTCCATACAAATACTATATTTAAAACTCCACACTCATTTTATGCCTGGGCTTCCTGTGTTGAAATCAGTTCGATCGCGTGGCCACATAGTGAAATCGCGGCAATGTTGCAGAAGTGGGATGGGTTTCTATTTCGTGCAGCTTCGCACGCAACATGTACAACTTCAGAGATGGCAACACCATGAAATTCTTCCATTGCGCACAACACCTCATGAAACGATTTCACCGTGTGACGGCGCATAAAACAAACGAGTGAGCGCATCGTTGTTTTATGTTTATCATCTGTATGCGTTGCGAGATTCCCTTTTCACAGTTTTCAGTTGTTCCGGATAAAATTTTTAATCTTGAAATTCAATTAATGAATTAAGCTTACAAGTAAAGCCGCTATTACACGTTGAGACTTTTAGCTGAAACTCGTGTGCAACGACGAGCGAGACCAGTTTCACCAAGTGATGTTACACGGTGAAACTCTTGTTTTTATCGCCACTGCGATCGTTAAGACTGTTGCAAAAGTAGAAAGCGGTTCTACTTTTCGTGAAACCTGCCTCGCAACGGAAGTTCAAAAAAATTTCACGAAACCGACTATGTTACACGGTGCAACGCCTGCCGAAGCTTGTTTCGCATCGTTGCGCACGACTTTCAGCTAAAAGTTTCAACGTGCAACAGCGGCTTAACTTTAAACTATTAGAAAAGTTTTCTTAAAACAAGAAAACATATATCACTCGAAGCTAATACTTGAAAATATTCATAAAGATCTTAAAGTATTAAATTAAAACATAAAATTTTGAACTGACTGTCATTTGCAAAAGAAAAGTTTTAAATCTCACTGGTTCTGTTGGCTGTCGCGAATTCCTGCAGCTTTTGGAGAGAATCTGTTGAGGTCTTTTTCTATTTACTCTCGCTTTCTAGAAATTCGATATGTATATAATAAAGCACAATATTGAGGGTGGTATTTTCGTGAACCGTGAATTACTTGTGTTATTTCCCGTGAAATGTGAGTTTGGTAATCGCCATGAACTGTGATTTTTGATAATGATCTGTGAAATAAGAGTCGGGTTTTTAATTCACTGAAATGAACCTTTTTTTTCTCGTGCAACGTGAAATGTGAAACAGCCATTTTATTTTCCGTGAGACGGAGTCAATACGCCCCTTTGCCACCCTCAATATTTTGACAGTTTGATAATTCTGAAACACTGAAACCTGCTCTCAAACCGAGTTAACAGCATGTTGAATAACCAATGTTACTTAAGGTAATTGCAATTTGCCGGCTTTCACCTGACGTCCTCGCGGCCATTTCGGTGCTCTTGAACAAAGGAATTTTGATGATTTCTTAATTTTTTGTTTTGTGCACTAATCTGACCGCTCCGTCTTTTGTCTGTGGCGTCTCTGGGGAGTGCGTGAAAATCAAGAATTTGTATGTTTATTCCTCAATTTTGGTATGCATCATAAGTCCGTCTTATGTTGAATTCGGCCAAGTAAAAAAATAGTGAAGTTTCTCGCCCATATTTTTTGCAAAAAGGAGGCAGGCAGGTGGTTCTTACTATTATCTGTTTTTACTATTTATTACTGTGAGCGAGCGTTGCGAGAGGGCAACAACACTAATCTTGACGGGATACCTGTAGTCAGTTTGTCCGAGCAAGTTTGCGCACGGGTGTAATAGCCAGTTCTGAAGTCGATTTGTGGACTTGTTGGCTGGCTGGCTGGCGAGATAAAGGCTTGTTTCCATATCGCAATCTACCTCTGACGGCAAAAGACTTGGAACTAGTCCCCGTGGTTTCGCTCGTTGGTTTTACGAACTTGAACCGAAGTTGAGCTCAGTTCGACGTCGGCAGGTTACGGAAACGGCTTTTACAATAAAATTTGTTTGCCCCATATCAGTGTTCCCAAACAATTTGGCAGCACCGGTGAGTTCACCACAGGGTCATTACTAATAATAATTACGCACTATCTGTTATTTCGGGTCCATTCCAATAACTCGGGCAAAAATCACAAAAGCGGAAAACATATTTTGAACATATATCTAGTTAACGTTCTATATCCATTTGCCCTTTAGAATCTTGAGAGATCGAAGTGTATGCGTATTCCCTTCACCCCTCTTCTCGAGTTGAAAAATTAATGTAATTAGATTTTAAGGTTAAAAGGTAATTAAAATGCTAGTCAAGTACAGCTATTTTTCAGTTTATGGCGGTTGGAGCTATGGAAACAAACGCCATCTTGGTTGTAAAAACTGGTTTTCATATTTCAAACTGCCATTGTCGGATGTAAAGTGCGGGTGAGCTGTCGAGTATTTTGACACTCAGCTAGTGCAACAGTGGCAAGAATTATACGTGTAAAATTAATAGACCACAAATTACTTTTAAAAGCCGTTTCCGTGCAAGTTATTTTACAGAAAAAGTCGAGTGAGCTTGGCGACGTCGAACTAAATTCAAGTTCGGTTCAACCAAAGGGACTAGTTCCCAGTCTTTTTCCGTCAGGGGTAGATTGCGATATGGAAACAAGCCTTTAACCGGCTGCCGCAAAGTACATTTTACAGCGGTATTCCTTCCGACTGATTTATGCATGCCTTCCCAAAATTCCTTGCTCTTTTTTGAGACAAAAGAGTGAAAGTTAGGAATCTTAAGGTAGACAATGTGAATTTATGAGTTCTAGATCTGTTGTAACGTGCAAACTCCTGTCGTGTTTCGCAATCAACAGCCCACACAGTCGATCAAATAATCAAGTCCGCCATAAAGTCGAATGAATCGCCCATGGCCATACAAACAAACAATCTGCTATTTGAACTATTTTGATGCAAAGAAACTGGTAAAACACACATTATATTTGTGTTTTGTTTTTATTTCTGTGTTTTAATTTTAATTAATCGTTTACTAAGTCAAAGATCGCCAATCGTCAAACGAAGCATGTAAAAATCGAATGCCAGAATCGACTATAAAAACAATCCACAATCAGAACTACTCAAGTGTGAAGACACTGGTAAAATACATATTTTTGAACAATTTACGTTATAAAACTTATATGTTTGAATTATTTTAATTTCTGTGTTTTTAATTAATTGTTGACAAAGCATTGAAGCGATAGCCCGACTTTTACGTCTCCTATGGCTATGTGTTACCTTCCTCACTTCAGATCCCGTTTAGTTTTATCTCACTGGCTCATCAATGTAGCACATTGATTCAGCTCGCAGTACTTCATTTTCTATTAGAAATTTCTAGTTACAGTTAGTGGCAGAAAGACATGAAAAAGCAGAAATGTACAAATATATACACGCCTTGTTGCTGTAGACACAAATGTTTTAATAAAAGTGAATTAATGAACATACTATCTGAGCATAGATGTAAATCTTAATTCAACTGCTTCAGCCACTAATTTATATTCAACGTGTCAACGCCTTGCCAGACATCGTGGTTTCAGTTGCGAAAACGTACGGAAAATGGATAAAAGTGAGGAACACATATTACGAAGAATAAAAATCACTGTATCAAAAATAGCAAATAAAGAAAAACAGAAGTGGCTGAAAAAACGGTGCAGCGGTTTCTGGAATGCAATCGATCGCTATAGTCATTTCGATCGCAACGGATATTAAACCCAGGTTTCCATTTTTCATGCGCATTCGCAAACCTCCGATCGCTCCAATCGCCAAAATAGAACGTGGGCGATTCTAGTGACCACAATCGCCACTGTCGCTGGAGTCGCTCCAATCGCCAAAATAGAACGTGGGCAATCTCGGGACTACAATCCCTACTGTCGCCGGAGTCCCGGGCGCTACTGTTGCCATTAAATCACACTTTTTCTGGGCTATACGGTCCATGTTGTACCTGGAAGCATGGCGCAACAGCACAATGTGATTTGCGGACGTCGATTTTTCAGAGGAACGACTACTAAGAAAAAACACAAGGAGTGAGACTGATATCGTCATGTCCCTGCTCACACGCGGTAACCAGGATTAGATATACCAGTAGTAGTGGAGGGTCGGAGAAAGGAAGGGGGTATGTCAACTATACACGCCAGCCTGTCTCCCCCACCGTGTATGGAAACCGAGCTATACGATCTATGTTGGACCTGAAAGCATGGCGCGACAGGGCGAGGAAAAACACAAGGAGTGAGATTGAGACTGACATGTCCCAGCTCACACGGAGGGTCACACGGAGAGTCGGAGAAACGAAGTGAGTATGTCAACCGAACAGGCCAGCCTGTCTCCCCGCCGTTTAACTCCCACAAAGAACACTGTACCAGAAACTCAACGACAGCTTTGTGTAGAACCAACAAAGACCAAAATGCTCAGTTGGAATGGTTTTACAGTAAAAGAAGCTAGAAAGTCTTTTCCAGTAAACATAATAAACACAGAACCATTATTGATAAATCCTTTATTGGTGTTTAATAAGTTACTAAAATGTAAAGATGTAAATTCTCTAAAAGCAAATGAAAGGAACCATCATCATCCATTTTGAAATCCAAAATGAAACACTAGCAAAAGGAATTCAATACAGAATCTCAACAGTGATGGTTTCTGTTTCTTAACATTTTATAACCATAAATTTAAATAGTTTACTAATTTATATATAGAAAAATTTTAACTGAAATCGTATTTTGTGCCAAAATACATGTACATCTAAATTTTTAACTATAATCAGTTCTAACACATATAATAAGTGCTTAATGATAAAAATTAGTTCATCTTTATAAGTTGTCTTAAATGGTTTGCTATGCCTAACCCGGAAGTTTGCTGACTTCCAATAAATACTTTTTCTGCCCTAATAATATAGGAATACATTGAAAGACATGAAATCTTCTTTAAAAGTTTCTTATACGATCTACGGTAATGTTCAGCTATGCCACATTCGAACATGTGACTCTTTAAACAAATGTAAATTGACTCAATATTTTACGAAATACAAAATTTTTGAATTACAATGATCAAAATTTTCAAGATGCAACATAAATTTTTACTAACTTCAAGTAATGTAGATAAACAAATTATCATCGCCGTGGGAATTTGTAAAAGCTGACGTTTCGAGCGTTAGCC
>JAOCPT020279678.1:0-13601 GCA_026546935.2 Palythoa grandiflora | reverse complement strand
AATTTTAAACTGGTTTGAAAATTTCACATTGGTTGGAAAATTCTACACTGGTTAGAAAATTTTAAACTGGTTGGAAATTTTCCAACTAAAAAAAATTTCCAGCCACAACATATATTTCCCCCAGACACACATTAGAATTTTTCTTTTTTAGGATTAACAGGTTGTTTGAAATGTATACTGTGTACTATATATTATTATAAAAAAGCAGTTTGTTTCCTCCTTTAAATTAATCCACACACATAGCCAGGATCTACTGGTAATTAAAAAATGACAATGAAAATCTTGGTCAAGAGTCAAAAGCTGAAATGTATTGTATAAATTTATATTGTAAATTTGTATTGTATTGTAAAGCTGAAATTTAATAAAAATCTTTGTCAGCCAAGAACTTCCAGATAGCCAAACATGGAAACATGGTTGCACTATTTTAGATTTCAGATGCAACTGACTGAATGTGATCAACAATGTTCTTTGTTCTGGTATGGCTACAACTTTCCTGAAACTATTGTATGGCTTGTCAGCTTTGTGTGTAATTATGCTATTAAAAAACTTTAATATATGATTATCAAGGAAATACCGATGAATATTTCCTCAAATCTAAAAATCCATACCTTCTGAAGTTCAAATATTATAAGAGCATGTTTATTTTACATGTAAAAGGAACAATAATAATAATTATAATAAATATGAATTTATAAAGCACAATTATCATTAAAATGTTCAAATGCGCTATTTACAATAAGAAAAAATGTATAAATTAAAATACATAAAACAAAATTATATCAGTAATAAACAAATGCTTTCCAAAAAAGGAATGTTTTCAATTTAGATTTAAAAGATTCATGAGATAGAGAGTTTCTGATATCGATCGGTAAAGAGTTCCAGAGATAAGGTGCAGCAGCAGTGAATGATCTGGAGCCAAGAGTAGAGAGGAACTTTGTGGCGGATATGGCGAGCCGGAGTTTGGAGCTTGATCTAAGGTTATATCTAGACTGTTTTTTATCTTGATAAGATCAGACAGGTACTGAGGAACTTGACCAAAGTTAAAGTACAGAAACTGCCCTTCTAAAAATTGAAAATGATATTCTTCTCAACATGAACAGCCAGAAAGTTACACTTCTTGTTCTTCTTGACTTAAGTGCAGCATTTGACACCATCGATCAGAGAGAAAAATAATAACATAATAAAATAAGGAATCAAAATAAGGAATCAACTCATGCGAAAATCTCACACATCACTAATTTGCCAGTTTCAAAAAGATGCATAGAGGGTGTTTTATTATTATTATTACTGTTATTGTTATTATCATCATTATTTTATCACAACATAATACATTTTCTGCTCATTTTTATTACCCCCACAGTTCCTTTTGGTCACTTTATTGATATTACAGATGTCGACTTTTTTCCAAAATAGCTGTTTAATACCTTTAATTTGAGTATTTTAATTATGTTATTAATATATGTACTATTATAACAAGCAGCTATAAAATACGACATTCCTTTTTTCCAAAAATTTCAGACATATCTTTAATTACATAAATAACTGATAAAAAATTGAAAAATACCAGTTGGGTTGTACTAATGTAAACAAAGCTCATCATAGGCTATTAGTTTAATATTTTTCTGTTTCTTACTGTTTTCCGAGTTCTCTGTCTCAACAAAGTCTCATATTTATTATCACAGTTCAATGTTTAAAAATTCCGGCAAGAAAGATTTTATCACTCAGCAATTAATACCAGCTGCTTGGGGCACAAAATATTAATAAAAGGATAGCTTATACCTTGCAAAATTAGATCTCTCTGCCAAGAATGTGAATTGGGAGCAAGGAAATATATATTGTTTTTGACAGAACATAGATGCAATATTGCAATATGTCAAAAAATCTCGAATTTTGAAAATATTAACTAGTTAGCTTAAAAGGTATCGATCAAAGGGAAATTGATTCAAAAGTTGAATGCGGGCAAAAATTCAAAGCTACAACTATAAGCTACCGGTCAGTGCACGGCGTCACGTTCTGAATAGAAGTACCACAAAGCATCTTATTCGAATACAATTTCCGTTTAGCTGGATTTAATTAAAGACTGCTGATTTTTTCAAGAAAAAGAAAATACTTAGCTAAGCAAATCAAACCGACTGGCGATACAAGAATATCCCCTCGCAACTGCATAAAAAATAATTCTGTGCTCAAACTAATCAATTAAACATGACGGTAAACCAGCAGGACTAGAACTCTTGTTTTTTACAAAGTTTCTTTCCCACTGGTTGGTTGTCATGATTTCATATAAAACCAGTCATTCATTCATTATCATTATAATGCGACGAACCTTGCTTTGACTTCGAGTATAAATAAGTGTTTTCAAAGGCAGTCGTTTTTAAGTGACAAAATTGATAACAAGTTTTTGTTCTTAAATCGATAAGGTGAAAGCGGCGTATCCTAGCCGACATGACTTAGCAAAAAACCTCAAGATAAACGACCTTAAAATAATTCTCTCAAAGAATTAATTTACTCGTGACAGAACTTTGAACACACTCCAACGATAATTTAAATCGGTTACCTTTGCACTTAAACTTTGAGGAAACTCCGGATCGAACTTGCTGTTTAGTCCGAAACTGTTGAGGCAAGAGAAATCTGCCCTTATCAATAGGGTCAACGAGCCTGAATAAAAGATTTGAAAGAAGTAATTTACAACAGATCGTGTGGATCGTTTCGACTTCACGATTAGCCGTCATACACATGTTACTTACATTGTCATGTTTCCCACACCTCGAATTACAACAGGGTCCGGTCTAATTGGTATAAAATCATCTGAAATTCTCGAATTCCCATCTTCTTCGACGTTATCGAGAAATATTGTTTCGAAATTCGCCATTTATAAATCCTTATACGTCCCTAATTTCACAACGGTGTGCTATTCGAAATCGGAAGTAAACGGAGAACTTTGGTTATTTATGATGGTGCGCGGGGAATCCTGGGATATGGCAAATCGAAACTGCAGGGGAATGGAACCAGCAACAGGCTACGACCATTGCTGTGGGTCAAAATATGCAAATTTTAATTTGTCACTCACTCAGATGTAAACAAAAACATTATTATGCAACAAAATACATCATACTCTCTGATAGTGATGTAAACAAGGATGTAAAAAAGGCATCAAAATTAAGAAAAAAGGAAATAAGCGAAGGGAAATGTTGGGCAACTTGGCTTTTTTGAGCGGGATTGGGCGATATTGGGCGACATTAGGCTTTATAATTGAGCAGGATTGAGCGATATTGGGCGACATTAGGCTTTATAATTAACCGGTTTTGGGCGATATTGGGCAACATTAAACTTTATAATTGAGCGGGTTTGGGCGATATTGGGCGACATTAGGCTATATAATTGAGCAGGATTGAACGATATTGGGCGACATTAGGCTTTATAATTAAGTGGGTTTGGGCGATATTGGGAGACATTAAAGTTTATAATTGAGCGAGTTTGGGCAATATTGGGCGACATTAGGCCTTATAATTGAGCAGGATTGAACGATATTGGGCGACATTAGGCTTTATAATTGAGCGGGATTGAGCGATATTGGCCGATATTAGGATTTATAATTGATCAGGATTGAGTCATTTAGGCTTTATAATTGAGCAGGATTGAGCGATATTAGGCTTTATAACTGAGCGGGACGGGGAGATATTGGGCGACATTAGGTTTTATTGATCAAGTTTGGGCGGGTTTGGGAGAAATACTAGCGATGTATTGGCCCCCAGAGTAGGCCTATATGAATAGTATATTTATCAACCAGTAATCAGCCACAATAAAATTAAAATTTCCGAAAATTAAACTGAAAGAAGAAATCTTTACAGATAAAGAACATATTTTACTAATATGTGTCCAATGTTATTTCATAATTTCAACTAGGAAGAAATTTCTTTTTATTTCCAATGTTTTTACTGACAACCAGAACCAGAAATACACAAGCGTGATCGATCAAATGCTGATTGGTTAGAAAGCCTGAAGCCCAGATCAGATTGGTTCATTCAACTCTCCCGATAACAGGTGGTCGATAACAAAGTTTTGTAATTCGAAAGATTTCCAAGATGAGATTTAATAGGGGAAAATAGAGTTACAATTTGAGGAAATTGTAATTATTGAAATAAGGCTATAGTAATTAACACCGGCAAGCCAGTGAAAATCAGAAGGTCATGGGTTCGATATTCCCCGTTAGGAACTCCGAAGTGTGGAAAATAATATTATGCTGGATGATCTCACATCCGTGGTTCAGCACTGTAACTCTCACCTGAACGGCGCTTGTTTCACAGTATTCTCTGAAGTCTCACTTTGTCACTGTTGGACACCCACCTACAGCTCATTTCCAGCGCTACTGGTTCACGATCCTAGCGTCTCTATGCTTCCTAAAAAAACGGCACATCTTAGCAAGTCTCTGCTGTGGGTGTTTTATAGGCTTCGGCCGGGTCATCACTCGCGCCTCTCAAATCTGCGACCCTGAGGATCTACTCCCGGACTCCGCACTTGATCTGAGATTTGTCAATCTCAATCTGACAGCTTCGAGGGTTTTTCTCCGGGTACTCTGGTTTTCTTCCTCCAACAAAGTCGACTCCCAGCTAATTACATCTGGCTGCCGGTGCTGTGTCTCTGAGGTAATTTACGGAATGTGTTCGGCAGCCGAACATTTCCCATGACTATGGCTATGACCATGACCATGACCATGACCATTACCTTCATCATCATCACCATCATCATCATCATCATCATCATCATCATCATCATCATCATCATCATCATCATCATCACTATAATCATCATCATCATCATCATCATCAGCGGTTTTCACAGAGGTATGCAACACGCAATCGGCGCTTTATTAAACTGCGGTCTTGTGGTGAGAAGGAAAAATCGAAATTTGTGCGCGATGTTGGACAAATTTGAGAGGAATGGGGAGAGAAAAATAAACGGTTAGGGGGAGGGTCAGGGTCATTGTCACTGTCACTGTTCTTGCTCTTGCTCTTGCACAAACCAATCGTATTACGTTTAAAGCAAAACTGCACCATTGCGCCCATATTTACATTACTCCTTAACGCTGGTCAGGTAGCCACAGTGCCGGCCAGACGAGCGACTTTCCAAGCGCATCTTCTACGGGGAACAACAGACAGGCACTGACGAGGTTGTCAGAAGAAGAGAACTAAGAACACTCTGAAAGCCTAATTAAACAACTTGGGCATGGACGGCACATCTTGGGAGACACTGGCCCTTTACCTTTCGGCCTATGGCGTGGAACAATCGCCAAGGAAGCTGCAGCATACGATGACCAGCAAACTAAGTTCAAAACGAGCAGCACGGAAATCCCGCCTCATGCAACAACAACACTCCAGCACCCGCGGATCAGGCGTTTCTGTCTCGTTCGTATCGTAGCAGAACCCTCCGTTCACGAATTGGGCTCATAAGCGATGTAAGCTACCGTCCGGCACTCACAAATTTCATGGTGTCAAAGGAAGATGAAGTCTTTTTCCCGAAGAAAGGAAGGAAGGAAGGACAGAGGGAACGAAGGAAGGAAGGACGGAGGGAAGGAAGACTAACAAACAAACAAACGAAGGAACAAACATTATTGAAAATCTAGACCCATATTAATTTTTATTTTTACTTAATTTTATTTCTTAATAGAAATTGTTTTAAAAACTATACCAACAATTTTTTCACCGGCTTCCCGCATATAGGTTTGCGCTTGCTATTCGAGCGTACATGCAGTCTTCATTGTTAATTTGGTGCTAAAAGCCAACACAACGTTTGTAGAAAAAAAAACAAATTTTTTACCAAAGATATTAGCTAGTGTTCTATACGTATTCAGTGAGATTTTGTGCTTCGTTAAGTGAACTGCTGACATGTTTTAAGAACTTGCCACGTAGCGCTTTGCACAAAGATAGTCGCGTAATTGATGAAGTAATTAATAAATTTGCAAATATATATATATAAACATGAAATTTTTATTCTATATATATATGTGTAAAGAATATTGTCATTCCCTGTGTTATCTAAAATTAATTTTATAATTATTTTTATTATTATTATTGAACAAACCCTCAAAAATTTTAGTTGTAGTTTTATGGTAGACCACTTTTAAATTTCTAAATAGTTATTACATCACAAGGCTTGTTACACTGATATGGATTATATATTAAGGAAGTGCCCCTGAGAGATGGTACTTAAGTCATGTTTCAAGTTATTGGCATTAATTAAGTATATCAGGCTTTCGCCGAGAGATCAATCGCTCAATCTTAATGTCATCTTTTCTATGATCACGCTGTTGGCAAACCTGCAAGCAAATACTTGAACAAATGTTTTCGAAGTTCCGGTTCAGTCGGCTATGCAGGTGTTCATTTGGTTAGAGGTGTCCCTTTAGCAGTCATATACGTAAACTGGAATTGTAATTTCTTTGTTAAGCTGCTCAAATTCTTTTCTCCAACGCAAATACCACACAGGAATTAGAGTTGTCATTACAATAGGGATAAAGGCGCAGAGTGTCCCAATCAGGTTTGGAGCTTCAGCAGAATAGGAGAAAAAGCTTTCAATCACGTAAGGTGTCCAGCCAATCAGAAACAACCCAATAATGCACTGAAGACGTGAATGAGCTCTGCTTTCCTTGGAGCCAACGTTCTCGGACGCATTTCCGCGTTCTATTTGAAGGACGTTGCTCTTTTCACATTCATTCTCAAAATCGAAAAGATTAAAAATCAGAAGGGAAATGGGAATGAGAAAAATAACGGACGCAAAGAGCGTAAAGCTCAGACCAGAAGGAGGCCAATCTACCTCACAGAACGCCTTTCTGCTGATAAATACGTACTTACTCCAAAGCAAAGACAACGAGTAAGACAGAGTTGTGTGAGCGATGATGTAACCAAGAACAATTGAACGTCCAGTCACGTTAGCTGCAGAATCCGACTTGCGCGGCGAACTAACTCGCAGATACTGCTCCGTTGTGATGGTGGCTAGAGTCGAGATTGAAACCACTATATAGATCACGTTTGTGAGTCCGTAAGACTTGCACCACTCTTCTTCAAAATACCATCTTCCTTCGGCCACTACGGAGAAAAGCAATGGGGTATCTTTGATCGTCACAAGAACGTCCACAAATGCCAGATTTCCCACAATCAGAGCGGTGCTAGAGGACCGTAAACTGCGCTTACGATAAACCTCATAGCAAACCAACAAGTTAATAACGATCGTAAACAAACAAAAACCTGCAACCAAAGATGCAACTAGCGATGAAGAAGTCACTTCCACTGTTCTGTTATAATCCGTTCCTGCCATTATACCAAGTTGTTTTTTCCCTTGAAATGTTCCAAAATATCTTGTATCGAAGATAATAGTCAATCGGTGTGACAATGTAGATGGATATTAAATTGACTTGACCAAGTCTTTGATTTAAGATTAAGATAGGTGACTAATTTTCGTGCCTCCGAAGAATCCTTGCTTTGTATATTTGCCCAGCTGACTCAATCAAAATTTATCCCAAGATAATTGTAAACATAAAAACCAGAATTTGTGGAATTCGCGGGTTTCTTAAAAAAAAATTTCCTCGGATTTTGTGTGATCTTCACTGAAACAAGAACAGTGTTAAAATGAACCCAGCGAAACTTTACCTGACAAAAGAGGTTTTTGTCAACAGTATGACAAAAGATTTTCTTTATCCACACTAAATTTTTTGCTTAGTCTCATCACTTACATGTTATATTTATGATATTGTGTTATTTCTTTGCTATAGCTCACCTGTTTCGCTAATAAATTGGAAGTTACAATTGGTCGAACAGAAAATGGCCTTTTCTACGGCTCTTTGTTATTGGCTACTTAGAACATGTAACAAGGATTACCAGAACAAAAGGATTCACATTTTTGCCGGGTATACCTGTTACTTTGGAGAGGGGTTTACTTGTGGCTAAAAATATGAAGAATTGAAATAGGAAATAGATTAATGTCATTATGAAATCTGTTTTCTTTCGACTTGGAAACCCACATTTTTCTCTTCCAAATTGGAGTTCGCAATTATCACAGCACCGCACTCGATGGATGGGTTTCATTTACTGGATAAAACCCATAAAATTTCATTTTAACTTCCCTTTAAACTTTGAGGTCATGAATAATAAAAGTAAACTTCGTAATCATGATTGGCCGGTCGGTCTAGCAGATGTTTTCTTAAAATGGCCACGTGTGACGGGAGTTACGTTGTACACGAGACCCACTCACAATGCTCTTTGTTATAGAGGCACCAACCCCTCGTGCGCTATCACTAAGAAAATCCCCAGTTGATGTGCTTTTCAAATATGCTTTGTTCTTTTATGGTAGTTTTTCAGAAGAGGTGAACATATTACAGATAAAGCGTTCAAGGTGTCTTTTCGAAATTCTTAACCGTAAAAATAGCATGAGAAATGAACCCGTTCTCTATTATTCAATTAAGAACAGGTTACTAAGTAGTCAATTAGCCAAAAACCTCGGTTTAATGTACAAAAAAATAGTTCGATTGCTACTTTTTTCTTATCATTTTTTTAGTCAGATAGAGAAATATGTCATACTGTTTATTTACTGTGAACAGAATTAATCTTATAAGGCTAGGAAAAAAGTATATGAACTTCCGCCAAGTTAATTTTTGTAACGAGTGCAAGTATTTGATGCAGAGAGTTTTATAGAGTACCGCAAATGAGAATTCGAAAGTCATTTAATGTCAAGGAGTTAATTTGTTGGTATTTTCTAGTGAAATATGAAATAATATCACCAAATGGCAACGTTCTTTTGTTCATAAGAATTTCAACCACCCGGCAACGACTAATCTTTTTACCGTGAGTAGGAAGAAAGTAAACGGAACGGGTGGTTGTTTAATTCGAAAAAAAATAAGCCTGTCAAATCCAATCAAATATACATATATGGTTTGCTACGAGACCTGTTATTAGCAAACGAAAAACTGACTTTAAAAACACAGCTTATCATCTTTACCGTTCCGTCTCTTAGTCCTAATGGAGAATCGGATGGTCAACATGTCTCCTTCAGCCAATCATTCTTTATCTATTGCAACTGTTGCTGCTTCAGCTCTAGAAAAGAGTAATTTGAACTCATTTTAGGGTGACAAAACGTTTTTCAAACGGCTAGATTTCTAACGAGTCCTGCCATAATGAAATCTTGTCCTTTAAATATGAAAGTTGAGAGTTCCGTCAATTTAGAATAGAACTAATACCGAACCTAATTTAAAGTCTTCGCAGTATATTAGTTGTACATGAACTGATCATGACCCGTGATCTGATAATTAATGAAACGGGAAACACACGACAATCCCATGCAACGCGACAGCTCGGCTTTTGATGCCGCGACTAATATCCGTATAAGAACGAGACGGGGCAAGCAAGCAGTCAGCAACGCCTATTTTTATGTAAAACATTTTCTAATTCTGGCCTACTTATGACAGCGTGTACAAACATATGGCTCTATTCAGGAAAAAGTTGAGTTACCTGTAAAAGAAGTTTTCGCCAGAACTTTTGCGCAATTAAGTAAAAACGGTTTTTAAAGTTTTAACCGGAGGTTTTGGATGCTTTTTTAAATATTTTAAGTGATCAAAAAAGAAAATAATCAAAGAGCGAATTTCAAAGACAGCTCACCCATGTGATTCGTTTAGTATCGGGTTCACTCAGTTCAACACGTGTTGAATATTTTTGTAAGCCGGTTGCTATGCGGGTGGATTTTCAGTTTCGGAAGCTGATAACGCGGACAATAGTGGACAGCGGATTTTCGCAAAACAAACCCGCTATGATTAACGGGTAATTTACCTTTGCAGCGTAGCAACAAGAACGACTCAGAAAAGATAGCAGCGATTCAAGCCACGGGTTTTAGGAAATAATTGAGCTGCTTTTAAATTAAATATGAATCGATTACCGAGGGAAATTCACAAGTGGCTACAGAGTTTGGATCTGTCCTATTCTGTCAGAAACGTTAGAAGGTACTAGTGTCGGCCGAAAGGCAAATCAACTTTCATATGACCCTAAGTATCGTGTACTCTTATTTTATAACTCTGCTCGATTAATGACCTTTTTGACTAAAGTACCCTAAAAATTAGGATATTTTAAACAAGAACATCCGCACATAGCGTCGTTATTCATTCTGAATTCTCTAGTAGATATGATTTCCAAACAAAAAATATGTATAGTTCTGTAATAGAGCATGGTAGTTTTGTTTATACAATATTAGGTCAGATAACCTTTACTAGTTTTTTCTTTCAATTTCAGGGATTTTTCGAATGGATATCTAATAGCCGAGATTTTTTCATGGTACTACCCACAAGAAATCCAGATGCACTCTTACGACAACGGAACTTCTCTCCAAACCAAGCTGGGAAATTGGTCACAGTTGGAAAGAGTAAGTCGGATAATGTTTTCCTCTTTGGATCATTTTATGTTTACACTGATCGGCAGTTTTATTTTAAATACTACTTCGCTCTCCAAAACCCATAGTCGCTTTAAAGGTGAAAATCCACATTGCATTCAACGCCTAAATTGAACTATGTAAGTAATGTAAAAAGATTTTGCAAAAATGAAAATTAAAATCTGGATCAAAGGTTTATTATGCAAGACACAATGCCTTCAAAAAGAATTTGAGTGTATTATAACATTTTTTATTGATTTTGAATTTTACAGTTCTTTTACCAGAAAGGTTTCGACATTCCAAAAGAAATCATTGATGGCACAATCCACTGCAAACCAGTGGCTGGAGCACATTTGATGGAAAAAGTTTACACAATACTAACCAACCGAATGTAAGTAAGAAAGAACACAGACTGAAATATTAAATCTGATTTCTATTTTAACTTAGTATGGTTAATGTACTTGCAGTTTTTCTCAATTAAACTTTTTTCTCAACCTGGTCTTTCTCCTAAAAATAATTAGTATGTAAAACTATGGAGGCCCGTTCTGGTCAAAATTGAACTATTTATTTAATAGACTTAAGCAATATTTTTTTCAGTGATGATCAATATTTGAAGTCCTTTATGTTTTTTTTTCGTATATACGAATTATTTTTTTACGCAATATATACGAATTAATTTTTTGTGCCATATGTGGGAATTAATTTTTTGTGCACTATATGGGAATTAATTTTTTGTGCACTATATCGGAATTAATTTTTTGAGTGGCATCACCACTTATTTTTTTGCCTTGTATCGGCGTATTATTTTTTTATGCGATGTCAACGAATTATTTTTTTGTGTCGAAAATTGCGAATTAATTTTTTGTGTGATGTCTCCGAATTAATTTTGTCCAATAATGCAATGCCCGCATTGAGACTAGCTGGAAGGCTGGGCCGAGTACTAACTCCGCCATTTTGAAACGTATCGACAAAAATCAAAATGAAAATGCCAAGAAGAAATAGAGAGCGGAATGAAAGAGGAAGGCAGCTTTTTATGCAAAACTTGAAGGGAGTTGTTAGACTTTTCATTGCTCCACAAGATATTACTTGAACGGAAGAGTTGGTCGAAGAATCTACTCGTCGCTTGGAGGAAGCTTTATATGCGACCCTGTCACTGATGGAGCATCAAATTGCCCCGGCCGACATAAATGTAGGTCAAAGTTTGCAGCTGTTGTTAGATCACATAAGGCCTCTTCATTCTTTCGCCAAGTCATTTGAAAGCAATTTCATCGACGGTGCATGCGATTCATTTGCTGCTCAATATGTAACACGCACAGAAGGGAAGGGGCCAGAAAGGCCCAGTTTAAATGTAACCGAGGATCAAATAGAATTTCTGCGATCAATGCACTTCTCGTGGGAAAAGATAGCTCAGCTACTTCAAGTAAGTGTCTCAACGCTGCAGAGGAGATGCAGAGAATTTGGCATTGACGATCATCTGGAGCAATACTTGGACATATCTGATGAGGAGCTGGATAGAATCCACAAGGAACTAACATCGACTGACAAAGAAAACAATGCAAATGGGGGATTTCTTACACCAAATATTGGCAGGAGAAGATTTATTGGGGCCCTAAGAAGTCGAGGTATTCGTGTTCAGCGTTGGAGGGTGAGTCAATGTCTGAGAAGGGTAGACCCTGTTGGAAATGCATTGAGATGGAGATTAGTGATTTACCGCAGAAAATATAGTGTACCTACACCTAACTCTCTCTGGCACTTTGACTCTGCTCACAAACTCATTCGAATGAAATTTGTAGTTCATGTTTGTATAGACGGATATTCTCGTTTACTTATCTATTGTAGGTGCTGTGACAATAACAGGGCTGAAACTGTTTTGGAACTATTTAAAGCAGGTACACAGAAGTATGGAATTCCTTCCAGGGCCAGATGTGATTATGGAATAGAAATTGTCCTTGTTGGCCAGTTCATGTTGGAACAAAGAGGTCCAGATAGGGGTAGCATAATCACAGGATCTTCCGTTCACAACTGTCGAGTAGAGAGAACACACAGAGATGTGTATACAGGTGTCCTGTGTTTTTATGCAAGATTGTTTAGCGAAATGGAGGACACAGGTATCCTAGATCCTCTGAATGACTTGTACCTTTATTGCTTGCACTATATTTATTTGCCTAGAGTTAACAGATCACTTGACGAATTTGTAGCACAGATGAATAACAGGCCACTTTCATCAGAAAGAAACAATTCCCAAATTCAGCTTTGGACAAGTGGAATATTGTTAAACTTAAATTCCAATCACACTGCCTTGACAGAAGGGGAAATCAACATTTATGGTACTGACCCTGACGGTCCAGTTAATGTGAGTGATGAGGACTACCAGGTTCACGTGAATCCACCAACTTATCAGCTTGGTGAAGCACAACAGCTGCAACTACCAGATCCTATAGAAAATGATGGCTATCAGGGACAACATGCCTATTTGAGAAGCATCGAGCTCTTGACATCATCCCAGGCTGAGTGACATTATGCAAGAGGTTTCTTTACTTGTGTATGTAGACTGGTAGATAGTCCAGTAGTTAATTCAAACTCTGTGTGATTTATTTAGAATAACAAATGATATTATTATTTAACTTGCAAATTTCACTGGTGTCAATAATAGACCAATTTCAATATATTAAAATTCAACTTGTGTCCAAGGCTGAGGGGACTAAAACAAAAGAAATCTCAGCAGGCATTGAGGAAAAAATAAATTATTTCTTTTGTTTTAGTCCCCTAAGCCTCAGATCCAAGTTGAATTGTAAGATAGTGAAATTGGTCTATTGTCAGCTTAAATTAATGCAGCTATTGATGTTAAGCCCTAATGAGAGGGGCAGCCAAGATTTTCTGTTCAAATCTTGTCTTTGGGCAATAGTACTTACTGTTACTGTAATTGGTCAAGAAATCAATTAAAATGGTTAACCATCTCCATCATGAGTAAATGATCTTTTGTCAAATGCCTGAAACCAACCCCTCCCAAATTAGAAATAAATATTACAATAATTATAATGATAATAATAAATATAAAATGATGTTAATTATTCTTATATAATGAAAATAATGATGATGATAGTGACAATAAACTTTAACATTGACAAATTTCACAAAAGATAATCTTTCTTTAAATTTCTAAAAAACTTGAGCACCAGTATTCCAGCAAATGCATTTTT
>JAOCPT020278782.1:0-13603 GCA_026546935.2 Palythoa grandiflora | reverse complement strand
TTAGTGTCCCGTCCAGGGGGAGTCAATGACTCTCATCCGCTTAACACTGCAGAAACCGGGGATAAGCACCGGCTCTTATGGGCCACTTAGGCTCGTAAAATGATTTAGCTAGCTTAGCTTTGGCTGGGTAGAGTGGGCAATCAATTCCTTTGCAATTGACATTTAAGTAATGGTCCGAGTAAGAAGTAGGGTACTTCCCATTGTTCTGCGCCATTTCCCTTTTCCCACACCAGAAGTTTTAGATTTTCATACTGAGAATACATCAACCTATGTACCGACAGAGTTTTAAAGTTGAAATGCAATGAAACTATATTTTAAAGCAATGTTTCTTTTGTGCTATAATAATTCATCCAACCATAAGACTCCATGCAAAACAAAAGCCAAGAAAACCTTTTGCTTTTCGATGTTCCACACATGGAATTTTTCTTAAATTTAAAAACAAAAATGTTTTAATTAGAAGGGAATGAATGAGTGAACTAGATAGAAAAAAGTTAGCTTATTTATGAAGATATGGTGGATTTTTAAAGCTTGGCCAATGAGATTAACGGTTTGACAATATTGCAATTAACACCTTTTTGCATTCCATTGCCGTTGACCTGCCTAGGATCGTTACTTAATAAAGTATTTATTTATTTTTTTACACTAATCGGACACTTGCTCAGCTAAATATGTATCTCTCAGGCCAAAAAGTGTAAATCATTTTTCGATTCTTGTTGAAAACGTTGTTACCAGGGCCCTTCTTCTTATTGGGCCGCATGGAAGTCAAACGCCCTGGAAATGAGCCTAATCTATATGAGCGTTCAAGCAATGGCCGCTTTCAGAAATCAGCATACTAATTGACGGCTAATTTTTTCAAGGAGTCAAAGGTACGGTTTACGTAATTCATTTTCAAACAGTACTTTTTACTAACCTGAACAAGGCCGATATCTTTTGGATCTTCCTTCTTCCAGGCGCACTGCTTCCAGTTACGTTTTTCAGTCTTTGTCAATCCTGGGGAGCCTTTTTCACCCTTAATTCCAGTCCCCACCGGCCCCCGTTGTCCGCGCTCTCCCTTGTCTCCTTTGGCACCATCACGACCATCTCGCCCTGCACCTCCGTTATGTCCTGGGAACCCATTGTTTCCTGGTAGACCAGGAGGCCCTCGGAGACAAGTTGCTGACTTGGAGGGCTAAATTTTAAAAAAATAATCAAAGTACTTAGAAATAACAGCATATGTTGTTATCGTTCATTACTATGATGTTGGGGAAAAATGCTACCACAGTTTAAAACGTAGAGTATTACTTATTTTCATGAAGAAATTTATATGCGTTATTGAACAAGCGTGAGGTCAAGATGGCTGGATATTGGCTAAGATCTTTATTTGCGTTATTATGGACTGAAACGAAGTCGAGGTCCATGAAAATGAAAAAAGAGCGAGGCAAATATGCAGCCACCCTGCCCTCACTTGTTCAATAAAAGATTTATTATATGGCCAAAGAATTTCACTTTACTACTGTTTTCCGTAAGACACAAACGCTTCATACCATGTCTTCATATCACTTTGCGTTGTAATTTTTGTAGTTGTCGGTTTTTGTTCACGAATAATATTACGAAACTCATCTATGTTTGGACTTCTGCGGCTCCATTGCCCAAACCTCAATGTGTAATTCCGCTCCACACAATCAATTTTTTTATGCGGAAACAAAACGGGTAATCGAGAGCGGGCATGCAAGATGGGCCTATATTGCCCGCTCTTGTAACCAATCAGAACATGGAATTCGCTTCATCTTCCCCGCTCAGCGAGCCTACCATACAATAAATCAAAATACTGCCATAATCGTAATTAACAAATGAAATTGATAAAATGAATTCCGTATTTCAGTCAGATGTCGTAATTTATTTTTGACATTTGTGCAGAGGTCCGTCCCTTCGCCTTTGAAGCTGCTAATATTTGTCATGTCCCAAGTATATTTCAGCCCCTGTTGGTTGGCTATGGCTACCAATTTGTACCACTATTCAATCCCTTTTAAAACACATTGGATTTAATCTTTCATTTATGTGAATTTGAATTGAGGGAAAAATACATTTAATCATTTAAAAAAATTACATTTGATTTGAACCTTCAACTGTGTGAATTTAATCATGTTGAAAAATACCTTTGATTTAAACTTTTAAAATGTGTAATTAATTTAAACTTTTTCATGAGGATTGCCATTTCTTTTTTTTATGTGAATTTAAACCGTAAAATATATATTTAAATTTAAACTTCGAATTTCAGTATGGACTTCAAATTCACATAAATGAAAGATTAAATCAAATGCGTTTTAAAAGGGATTAAATAATGCTATAGAATGGTAGGCATAGTTGTCGTTTTCAATCTTAAATTATCTCTTTCGTGTTTTTACATCATAGTTGTCAAGAATCACTTTTTATGTTTCGTAAGTTATCAGAGTATTTTTTAATTGTGTCATTTTACTGTATTCTTGCCCCAAATCCTATATAATCCACAGATTTCCACATTGACCTTAATTCAGTATGAACGACCAAGCCATTTCGAAGAGAGATAATCCGAGCTACAATGCTACAGCAGTGAGTAGAAGATTTAAAACGTTATGGCGTTTGGGTTACCATCGTATTGGCTGTCTTCACGAGCTCACGAATAGTACTATTGGAAACTATTCCAGTCTTGAGGAATTTTCCCGTGCGACACAGACTTCACAGCTTATCAACTCGCCTTCGAAATGGAGTGGCAGTTCTGTGATGGTGTGTTTTGGGTATCGTCTTCTTGTCCACGAATAGCCGTTCATTAGTTCCCGTAGAATTGTAGAAAATGACATAAGATGCACAAGCATGCCAGAAATAAAGTTCAAGTTCAAGTTTATTGATTTGCCAGCAAATAAGAATTAAATATGTAAACATAATATTCAAAACATGATTGTATTGACTATAAAGAACTCGCTGGACGATCTTGATTGGACAAAAAGCAATAGCTGCTGTCAGATTTCGGCAAGAGTTTCGATCATGCGCAGAACCGTGACTATGCCCCTTTAAGTAAGCTTCGGATTAGAACCCAGGAACATTCGCCTCCCAGGCTGATGTTCTAAAGCCTATGCTCTAACCACTAGGCTATGAGGAGAATTGCATCCGAAATATTAAAAATTTAATTTTTAATACGTCACGGATTCTAATGATTCTGACGCATGCGCATTTTTGGAGTGCTGTTGTGGATTTCACCACGAGGCAAGCGTTTCGATTCGTCTTTTAAGCGAAATCAGTGCCCTTAAAGCACAATTTGAAGCCATTTGAGTGATGAAACATTGCATTAATTGTATTAATTTCTTCTCTTGCACAAATACACACTCAACTTGACGCACGTATACTTTGTTTTCATTGAAACTGTAATCTAAAAGTTTTCCCAAAATGTTAACTTCCAACTTAGCGCCTAACACTGAAAATGGATATTTAACAATTATTCCAGGAGCACGCGTTGGGTATGAGATCTAAATAGCCAACGAGGGGCGAAGCGCCGGGTTGGCTTTAAATCATCTCATATCCAACAAGCGCGAATGGAATAATTGTTTTATTAAATTTAATGAGCTTTCTGAAACCTTCGGTACGTAAAAATTTCCTAGCTTCGCCTCCTGCACAAATTTTTCAGCTTGGTACAACACTTTCCATATACGGTAATACGATATATGAGCTGATAACCGAGATTGGGTGAACCAATCAGAACGCGAGAATCGCAATATTCGATTTTGGGAATTTGAATAAATCTTTATATTCTTTTTTATTTATTTCATGAACTCTAATAGCTAATTTATTTTGTGCAATGCAAAAATTCTGTTGTAAAGCTTATATTTATCCATAAGGTGGCTCACAAGAGTACGAAAATGCGTGGAGTCCACTGTTTATAAATGTGCTAAACAGGAGAACGGATAATTAATCATATGCTGAAATCGGCATCAGTTTTAAGCATGACAGCGAGTGGCCGTGGGACAGATACTGATACAAGTGATTTTCTTAATCAGCCCTTGAGTTGTTTACACTCTTTGTAAGAACACATCTATAAGAACGAGGCTCAAATTGGCCAAAATTTAATTAAAAACTGATTTAAGAACAAGTTCATATTTAGCCTCGGTAACTAGGGACATTTTTCTGATAGATATTGACCGAAACTTGACGTTATGATAGACCTTCGTGGTCATGAATGCAATTGAAGAAATTGCGAAAGAGATGCCTGAAAAAAATTCTTGCTTCAAGTTCAACGGAATTCGAAAACGTGACCTCTGCGATACCGGTGCAGTGCTCTAACCAACCGAGCTATGAAGCCACATCTGTTGGGAGCAGGCCAATTTAAGCCAGTGGGAGTTGGTCCATCTATGCCAGTTTTAGTTGTACAATAATTATTATGATTTGTACAGCGTTTATATGCAATGACGTTGTGATTCAACTTACGCAGTTATGAACGTAATTTAAGTAATTACGCGAGAGAGTTTCATTATTAGGTATCGAGTATTTTAGTTATTTTTGAACACTTACATATGTACCAGATGCCTTTGAAAAGTACGAAAATGCGTAGAGTCCATTGTTTACAAATGTGCTGAACAGGAGAACGGATAATAAATCATTTGCTGAAATCGGCATCAGTTCTAAGCACGACAACGCGTGGCCGTGGAACAGATACTGATACAAACGACTATCTTAATCAGCCATTGTGTTGTTCACACGCTTTATAAGAACACATTTATAAGAACGAGGCTAAAATTGGCCAAAACTAAATTTAGTGGCTGATTTAAGAACAAGGTCAGGTCGAGACATGATATTTAGGGACATTTTTTTGATAGACATTGACTGAAACTTGTAATTTAACAGTAAAGTCAGTATTAATACATAAAAAGAATCATTATGATTTGAGCCTACCCTCTAAATTCAGTCGTAAACAGTGTAGTGCGAGGTATTTCGCTTTCTAGTTTCTATTTCGTTTCTCCTTCAATAAAAATAGAAATAAGGACAAATTAAGAACAAATTGAAGCTGAAATCGCTAAAAAATTAAAGACAATGAGCCTCGACTCCTTATGCAAAAGAGGGTGAAACAAAATCATTGTCACTGTCATCGTCATCATCATCGTCATCGTCATCATCGTCATTAACGTTGTTAAGCTCTATCCAAAACAATGTCTGGCTGTCAAAATCTTTCCCCCTGAGTCGTCGAGCAAAACAAGGTTCCCCTCGCTCCCCTTATTTGTTTATTATAGCTGCAGAAATACAGAATGATTCAAAATGATGACACCATACTTTTCCTAAATGGGTCAAAAGAGTCCTTCCGGCACAATTCACTTTCAGTTCTCGAACATTTCAACCAAATATCGGGCCTTGAGATCAACTATATACCAAAACAAAACTGAGCGCTTGCAGATCGGGTCATCTAGTAAAAATAATGAGATCAAAGTCAAAGCGGAAAAAATATCAAATGGGAAAACAAAAAAAGTTAAAGTACTTGGTGTTTGGTTTTCACTATCAGCCAGAACAAACCTTAACATTGAACTACAAAGAAAGAATAGAGACAATTAGGAAAATTAGAAACTATGACTGGTCTTTCAGAAGATTAACCCTTTGGGAAAAATAAGTGTTTTAAAAGTCTACCGGTTGAATAGCTTTATATTGTTTATATTCGTGGTCCTTAATTTATCCCCACATTACTAGTACATAAAAATAATACTAGGAGTTTCCAATGGCAGGAGTAGTGCCGCCGAGTGTTGTAATTGTTTGTAGCTGCATTGTTAGAGATTTTGGAGTGAGTTTGGTTTTAAACACATTATTTCCGAGAAACTCTGGGAACAAGTCTTGAGCCCGGTTCCTCTCGTGCAAGGGGAACCCGAACAACAATTGAACTGACCCTGGAAAAGAGTTTAGTAAAATTTGACATCGAGACAGCCAGACAGGCCAATAACGATTAAGAGACTATAATAAATCCAACGAATTTAGGGTATCTTTTGTTCAGCTGTACTCAGAAATCAAGGAAAGCCCTAAGCATGATATTCTACGCGTGTAAGATGGACCAAATTTGCGAGAAAAGCCAGCGAAATTGAACGCAAATGGGATCGAGTGGTACGGGGACAGACAAACTTCGCTCAACTCTGCCTCCAATAAAAAATTTTAGGAAACAAAATTAGTGCTGCTGTCTCGCTAATACTTTTCAGCAACAAAATGAGCTCTATGTATTTCTATGGGATGACGATGGTTATAAAATAAAAAGGTCGGTAGTTGTTAATGATTGCAGTTAAGGTGGTTTAGAAATACGATATTAGAACTTTCAGCAGATTTTTAAAGTTTACCTGAAATCCCTTTTCGACTTTCATCTCGAGCCTTACGGGAAGACAATACTTTTCTGGTACAATTTGAACAAAGATGTCGAGCAGCAGAAAATATCTAGCAACTTTATTAACAAGATTTTGGAGATGTGGGCGAGATCCATTTGAAGATAAACAAAAATGAAATTAAAAACAAATGATATGTAATAGTTCATTAATACCATCAGAGAACAAACCACTGTATTATAAGGAGTGGGCTAAGAATGGAATATATAGAATAAAAGACTTTTTATCTTTTACACAGAAGATCAAAATCTTTGCTTAAAGTATGACAAATTTCTAACAAAATACAATAACGCTAGTATAAACGTATTGTCGTCAGAATATACTCACTATAAAAAAAGCTTTAAAAAAAAACTCAAAGAGTTTGAGAAGAGGAAAGCTTACAGAATTCCAACACTGAGTCCTTAAAAAACATCTTAGTGCAGAAAAGGCCAAACAGAATGAAGTATACGTTATACTAATAATAAAAGTTCATACTATTGCTCAAACAAGCCAAGAAAAACGATAATTTACAACTCCCTAAAACAAAAAAATGGAAAGAAGTTTATTTATCGGCATTTGGTGGCAATATTTAAAGAACGTTTTATTCTAAACTATATATTCATTGAGTAGCAACAAACAAATTTGTCTTAAAATGTAACTTAGTCACAACAGAACTCTGCTCCTTTTGTAAAAACGACTCCGCGGAAAGTCTAGTCCATTTGTTTCTAACACAACCTTCAACCAAATCTTTCTGGTCTGATGTTATTATCTGGATTAAAAAAAGCTTTATAAATTAGAAATATCGAACTCAACTGCATGTTTATAACATTTGGGATTATAAGCATGTGTGAAACATAAGTTCAAAATTCAACTTACTGATTGCGAGAAAATTTCTCTTTTACCGCATGCAGGATTAACAAAAACAAACGAAATAAAGAATTTATACTGACAAAAGTTAAAGAAGTTTTAGTTTTTAGAAAAATCTGCCCAGTGCCGAAAATGATGAAAAAGAATCACGTTATTGACAAAATGGAAACCTTTCCTTCACTATTACCTGATATTGACAACTTACCCTTTTTATTTATTAGAGTTTTCTTCTTCTTTACTGTTTACTTATGAATATAGAAACATGATGAGGGCGTGATGGCTTTCCCATCATACATGTCGTAAATTTATAGTTACGCTAGACAAAAAGTACTACTAATAAAAGAATGCATTGTATTTGTCATTGTCATTGTCGGCAAAATTTACTGGTTCTTATAAAAAAAAATGTTAATACAGCGATATTTATCTTAGTAATAGTACGTCAGTACGTGTTGGCGTCCAGGATTCATCAGCTAAAGTCCAAATTAAAAAAAAACAAACAATAGTTCTGGTTCCCGTTGGTCTGTTTTTTTCACACCGCCTCCTTTTTATTTTTTATCTTGTTTTTATAAACATTATTTCAGGAAAATTGTAAACGCCTTGACATTTTTTTATAAAACGAGCTCGATTTTCGGTAAACTTAGATTTAGGAAATTGTTGAAGTGCTCTTTTCAGAGAATGCAATTTGCAATTGATCGTAAATAAGCCGCAAGTCAGGAAATTTGCAACTCAACAATAGAGCCGGCCTACTATCAGCTTGGACTGATCGGAGCCTACTTTTAGCAAACAAAAAATTCTCAAAAATAAAAACACACTTCCGGCTCCATTTGTTGGCTGATCCGGACGGGAAAGTATTTTTTTTTCTTTTGCACATACAGAAAAAAATAACAAAGCAGTACAAAAAGGCACGCATCAAAATAAAATCGACTATAACAGCAAATCTTCTTTAGTCAGTAGGCAATTAAACTGAAGAAAATAATAAAGGAGAAGATTTAGTACACTGATAAGTGTTAGATGGAAAGCCAAAACATCCACTTTATTATTACACACCAATGTCCAATCTTCTTCTGCATTGTTGCCATTTAGAGCTTTTAACACTGAGCAAAACTGTTTTCAGGCCAAACGAGTTTACAGTTTCCCTTGCGAAGTTACTGACGACCCGAATCTTGTTAAATATGTATCTTAAAAAATACTGACAGTACAATATAGCTTTCCCAGCAACTTAAAACGGCATGCAATTTTAACAACGCATCGTTTTGAAATTAACAAAAAGTTAAAATGGCAAAATTGTAAACCATATTGTAGTTTGTCCGCTAGCAGAAGCGCTATATAAAGAATACAAAAGAACATTCTCAATAAATATTTCTTACAACAACTGAACAAGACAAACCTTAATCCCACTCATTAAAACTTTAACGACAATATTAAGTTATTACATTTAAAACAAAATCAGTCGAGGTTAACTGCAAACTCCAAGAAGTTTTTGAAATATCTTTTCCGTCAATAATGAAAACACAAGTAGCAGCTATAGCTATTCTATTTCTCATGAATAAATATAAAAAGCTAAGACGCCTTTGATAATCACGCGCTAAGAAAAATTATAGATGTTTATTTAAAACTCCCAGATGTCTTCATCGATTCTACCTGATTCAGTTGGGCTCCTCGTATCTCGGGAGTAGTCGAAGCGTTTGAAATTCTATATTTTTTATTTCTGCCATTTTTTAGCCCAACGGCAACAATTTATTGTTCATTAATTTTTTTATATTTATGATTCAGTTTTAAAATCATTTCTCTATTCCTGAGTTTCAAAAACGAAAATTCGCGATTCCTTTTAATCTATAAGTTTAACCACTTTGATTCTTGCCGATTCCTTATTCCGGTTCCTCCCCCGTCGTATTGTACCGCTAACTCAAAATTTTGATTCCTTTTTCTAATTAAAACTTACTCTTAATGAACATGTTTGAAATAATAAAAAAAAATCTTTCTAGTATACAACCACAAGCATTAATTTTTTACTTTGTTTTTTAATGCTAAACTTCTTTGAAAGCATAGTGCTGGCCAGAATCAGAGAACCTTTGGCTGAATGCATTGCTTTGCTAAGCAACAAAAACTCTGTTGAAATTGCATTTTTAGTTTATTATTCATTATTGGATTGAATTATCCGAAAGTGTTGTCGATCCGAACTACTTTGGCCGTTCTTTTTATTTCTGGATTTCAATAAATGTTAAAGTCTTCATTTCGGTTAAATTGCAACAAAGGTTCTTTCATTAGCGTCACTTGTTCGTTCATACAATATTCATGTATTGACGGTTATTGAATCCTTGCTGAGACAAAACAGTTATTAAAAAGAGACAGATGTGAAATTTAGTTTTTACAGAAAGCACTGAATTACTTCAATTCATAAATCGTTAATTAATGCAAAAGATTAAGAGGACAAAAAAACTTATTACAAAGTTCGTGGAAGATAATCTTTAGATTTCAGCAAGATTTTAATAATCCTCATGAGTCACACACTTAAAGTAAAATCAACGCTTGTTTTGATTCAGTGAAAAAATAAATTGCTCTAGTGGGATTTGAATGCACGGCTTTTTGGTTACAAAACCGTCCCTCCCAGACAACTCAGTCGCTCAGCTGGTATAGCAGCGAACTAGTTAATAAACGCATTAGTAAGATTCCCGTCTTTTTTACTTACATAAAATTAAATATCGATCTTTAACATGAATCTCTATTATACTGACGATGGCAATTTAAGATTTAGAGAAAACATCTACAAACAGTCTACAATCTAGCTCAAAAATAATAAAACAGAAAAACTGAAATCTATTTTTTGTCCTTAACTTGAACATATATAATCAATATTTTTTTACCTATTTTCTCGCGAGGTAAAGTGATGGTAGCAACATAATTGTTGATTTAATAATCAGGTTTTTAAAAGCAATCGAAGAGAACCAGTTTCTTGGTTGAAAACTAAGCTTCTGACCACTGAGAGATTGTAATTTTGAATAACGCATTTTGACAGCCAAATGCAAACAGGTCTCAGATAATATATGTTTTCTGGATTTAGCATCTACAGATCTATTCGAATCTGGCCATAACAACTATGAAATCTGATTTGCCGGGAAAATTTGTTGTCCGAACTCTGCTAAACCTAATTTTTGCTTTTAATGAAACCAGAAAAAATGAATAGAACAGAAAACAAAAAAACCATGTCATATAAATTTCAATAATAAGAATTTTCTTGTATTGTAATTTTAAATTTCCTTTTCGACATTTTCTTGACAAGTATAGTTATTATGTTTACCTCTTAAAAAGCACTCCTAGCGATTTTCTCCGCTCCGCCTCTCAAAAACCTAAATTGAATGTCTTTTTCCCATTAGGTTGCACTAGGGTACGTGTGTCTGTCGCATGACTTATATACATTCAAACCCTAAATCCCACACGAAAAAAGCTTGTAACTAACCTTATGAAACTCATAAATAATGGATGAAACATTAACAAAAGAAAACACTACCGTGAAGAGCATCCTTAAATTCGATAAAGATCTCTCCTATATTTGGTTGAGATTACTTGGCCAGATCAACTTTTGTTACAAAAAGATTAGCACAATATGAGAACTAAGCTAGACAATTGATAAGTAAGATAGAATATTCGCGTCCAACCTTTATCGGGTTTAAATAAATAAATAAATTTGCCTTGCTAATCGCTCTTCTTGCAGCCAGGGGCTGAATTGCGAGGACGCGGCTTAACGAAGTCGGACCGCAAGCATTTTTTAAAGGCGCACTCATCACACACATACAAGGGTTACAGACACATACACAATTGCAGCCGCTTTACGGCCCATACACGACCTCGGAGCACAGCACCACAGCCAGATGGAATAAACTGGGAGTCGATTTTCGCTGAGGGAGGAAAACCGGAGTACCCGGAGAAAAACCCTCGGAGACAGATTGAGATTGACAAATCTCAGCTCACGTGCGGAGACCGGGAGTCGAACCCGGGTCGTAGAGGTGAGATGCGCGAGTGTCTGTGATGACCGTAAAGGTCTTCCATAAAGGTCTTCCTCTCACATTTTACCTTAACCCATATCTTGCAATCTTAAATCTAACACTTTGCGTTAAGCTTAGGTAATACTTCGTCCTATAGTATCAGAAGTACCAGTCGAGTGAATTCTATTTTCTCGTTAATCTTCAATGTAGATATTGAAAATATAGCAGAGAAACTAATAAGTAATTTTATTACATGAGTGGGTAAGGTTTATCTCTGGACCCATCATAAAACATGTCTTAAGGCTTAATCTAGGGTGTAATATTCTGCAAGTGTATCACGCTGCTTTTTGTTATTCGTGCAAAAAATAAAAACTCGTAGAATTTTGCAATTAACCATTTTTTTTAAAGAAAGCTTTATCTTTCTCCAATCAAACCTGTTACTCACGGACTTCGGCTAACGTAAGCTTGCCAACGTGAAGTACTTCTAATCAAGGAAATCCTTTGTCTCATACTACCAATTAAAGACTGTTTCCGGTGCTTACCGAGATATCAAGTTAAGCCTGGTTTCCACATAGTCATCTGGATTATCTAAATTATCTCAAAAATGTGTTCAAGCAATCAGGACGATCATATGGAAATGCTCAGAAAAATCGATGACTCGACAATTCGGACGATCGCTTTCGTGTCAATCACCAGCAGTTCTATCTACGTTTGTTTCCATATAATTGCCCAAATCACCAGCAGTTCTATCAATAGTTCTATCTAAAGTTACTTCCATATAATCGTCCCGATCATCAGCAGTTCTATCCATAGTTCTGTCTATAAGTGTGTCCATATAATTGCCCAAATTGCCAGCAGTTCTATCCAATAGTTCTATCTAAAATTACTTCCATTAAATCGTCCCGATCACCAGCAGTTCTATCAATAGTTCTATCTAAAGTTACTTCCATATAATCGTCCCGATCACCAGTAGTTCTATCCATAGTTCTATCCATAGTTCTGTCTATAAGTGTGTCCATATAATTGCCCAGAACGCCAGCAGTTCTATCCGTAGTTCTATCTAAAACAACTTCCATATAATCGTCCCGATCTTCAGCAGTTCTATCCATAGTTCTATCTAAAATAACTTCCATATAATCGTCCCGATCACCAGCAGTTCTATCCATCGTTCTATCTAAAGTTACTTCCATATAATTGTCCCGATCACCAGCAGTTCTATCCATAGTTCTGTCTATAAGTGTGTCCATATAATTGCCCGAATTGCCAGCAGTTCTGCCCATAGTTCTATCTAAAATTACTTTCATATAATCGTCCCGATCACCAGCAGTTCTATCCATAGTTCTGTCTATAAGTGTGTCCATATAATTGCCCCAATTACCAGCAGTTATATCCATAGTTCTATATCTAACGTTACTTCCATATAATTGTCCCGATCACCAGCAGTTCTATCCATAGCTCTGTCTATAAGTGTGTCCATATAATTGCCCGAATTGCCAGCAGTTCTACCCATAGTTCTATCTAAAATTACTTTCATATAATCGTCCCGATCACCAGCAATTCTATCCATAGTTCTGTCTATAAGTGTGTCAATATAATTACCCCAATCGCCAGCAATGATATCCATAGTTTTGTATATAGCTATTTGTTTCCATATAGCCGTCCTGATCACAAGTACTTCTATCTATAGTTCTTTCTATAGTTGTTTCCATATAGTCATCCTAATCACAAGCATTTCTATCTATAATTTTATCTATAGTTGTTTCCATATAATCATCCTGATCACCAGCAGTTTTATCCATAGTTCTATCCGTAGTTGTTTCCATATCAGTATCCTGATCACCAGCAGTTCTACCCATAGTACTATCTTTAGTTGTTTCCATATAATCGTCCCGACCGTCATCAGTTCTATCCATATCTATCGTTGTTTTCATATAATCGCCCTGATCACCAGCAGTTCTATCCATAATTCTATCTATAGTTGTTTCCATATAATCGTCGGGATCGTCCTAATTGTTTTTGGGCGGATCGGGACAGTTATATAGAAACCAGGCTTTAAGGGCAAAGGTGATCCTTAATTTTGTTATCGTGGGATCAATAAAATATTCTAATCGGATTGAAACATCACAGAATTAAAAAGTAAACCCACTACAACGCAGGATGTGGGAAGTGAAAAATGAGGTCGTATATATTGTAAAGCTCAGCGCACACTAGGGCTATCTGCTGAGTAAAGTGTCACTGGGGACTATTTGTGTAAGCATTACCCCAGGGTGCAGCATCAATTTCAGCGCTTTTCTTCACGTGTGCCATCGGCGCCAAATACCGTATTTACTCGAATAAACGTCGCGGCGTTTATTAAATTTTTTATGATTTGGGTGCGGCGTTTATTCGAGGGCGGCGTTTATTTCAAATGCTGTTTAT
>JAOCPT020277915.1:0-13608 GCA_026546935.2 Palythoa grandiflora | reverse complement strand
AGGGAGGGCTCCCTCTCCCCAATCTTCTCCCAAATTCCCTCCACCTCTCCCCAATCCCCTTGCGCCTGCTACGCAGGCTGGCAGTGATAAAAACCGCCTGATGACGTATTTGCATCAACCAATCAGCGGTTGTTAAGCGCTGTCCTTTTCGCAGGCTATGGCAATCTTCTTTTGCGGAAGTTTCACTTTCTATTTGTTTCGGTTCTTGGTGCTTTATAGCCGCTAACCTTTAGTTGTTCAGTAGTGCAGTATGGCAAACTATTTTGACAATGATAAGATCGAGTGTTTGGATTTGGTGTTTTTTAAATCCACTTACCGGTAAAGTCGAGGTGTGACTTAGAAAAAAAAATGAACGCATCGCCATCAGAACAGAAATTATCTTTGACTTTGTATATGAACCGGCCAAGAGAACCCGTTAGTTTTTTTGGAGGTACATTAAACGCAACT
Source organism: Palythoa grandiflora (assembly GCA_026546935.2). Taxonomy (NCBI): domain Eukaryota; kingdom Metazoa; phylum Cnidaria; class Anthozoa; order Zoantharia; family Sphenopidae; genus Palythoa; species Palythoa grandiflora. The sequence continues at coordinate 13,161 of JAOCPT020277915.1, read as the reverse complement.
TTAACAAAGTCCCATGTGCGAGATCTTACATCCCGTTCGCCAGATTTCGTAAAAGAAGCAGTGAGCGAAACTACCAGCTCTCGAGACGTGGCACTGAGTCAGTTCTACAAAATACAGAGCCTGCAGACACTTGGAGAGGAAATAGACCGAGTTAAGGTTCCTATTTGGATTGCTCCTGCTGATGACTCAAAGTACAAGAAGGTCGCTTTGGCATGGATTCTACACCTACTTAGAGCCATCAGAGATATCAATTTTGCAGCGCCAGGACTCTGCCTCTATACCACTGACTGTCAGTCAACTGCAAGAATTAAGATAGCTGGAGCTGACGAGGAAAGATGTTATACGAGGATAAATATTCTGGATACCAGCGCAGAGATATATCTCGCTCACGAGTGGAGTGAAATGAAGCGAACAAGCTGTCATGAACTCCTACACGCTATTGGGTTTAAACATGAACATCAACGAGGCGACCGAGACCGTTCTGTCCATGTAAAAACAGATGATCCAAGTTACAAGAAGAGGGAGAATATCTTAGGTTTGGCTCGCTTCGACCCCCACAGTATCATGTTGTATCGTAAAGATGAAGAGATGTCTCGTAACAGAGGTGACGCAGTGTGGTTTACCAAACCATTCAGCGAGCTAAACAGGGAAATGAGCGAGCTGGATAAAGTTCGCTTGAACAACCTCTATCGTCCCTGCGAAGGACCGCAGTATTCTCCCACGAAATATGGAAGTGTAACTGGCCTCTGGTATTGTGGAAGGTGAGTAAAACCTGAACGCCGCCTATAGTATGGTTTTTAAACTAACATGTCTTCAAACATCATTGTCTTTAGTTGAATTTCATGTGATATGGAGATTGCGAAACCTTTATTATATAACCTGGCTAAGGCTTTAAACGTGAACGGTATTAAAACGCCAGGGATTGAAGTTCTGCTGTCAGTCTTTACGCCGCTTGTATAATACAGGAGTCAATGTTAATCCCCACCTGGGGATGAGGTAGGGATTTGAAAAATCCTGCTGTCAAATCTTAACAAATTCCTCACCCTTGGGGACACTTTCCAACTCCTAAAATCCTCTAATGCCCCATCCAAATTCAATGTATTAAATCTGCATTCTTATTCATATTGCATTTGAATAAAAATATTCGGTGTGCATGTGAAAATTAACAGTGATTAAAGGATTTACATTATATTTGCTTGTAAAATTAAAGTTTAAAATTTTTTGGCTAAAAGTTTAAAATGTGATAAAAGGTGTTTTTGACCATGCGGTTATCTTCAGTAAATTGTTTGGGCCATGTAAAAAAAAAAAAATTGTTGATCGTCCTTTTTTTTAAAAAAAAGTCAGAGGGCGGGAGGTTTTTTTTTTTTTAGGCATCGGGGAATGAAGACCACTGACGACAAAGACTAAATGAGGTTGTGACTGTTGTTTTGTGTGTAAATTTGTTCCTTGTTGATTGTATTTTATTCAAGTTCTTGTAAATTACTACAGCATGGACAAAATCTGGCTACAAAATCTTTATTTTTGCATTAACACAACAATATTTACAGGTTCCCAATAAATAAAAGTAATCATAATATGACCCTAAGAAACCGTATAAATGTTCATAATTAACAGTTTTGGAATAACTTTTTATAGATTGTAAATTTCGACCTTGTTCATACCCACAAAAACACTTGAAAACGAACTCTTACCGTCGTCACTCACGGATTCCCCGTCCAACTTTCCCGAACAAAATTCATCGTAGACTTCCGATAAAGTCACATCTACTTCGATGCAACAGCCAAACCAATCTTTTATTGGTTTACTGCACCCTTCGCGAACTATTGTTACCACAATAAAAGGCATTCTTCGTTATTTTTGTGTACACTACCATGAATGAAAGCGTGTAAATATCGCTATTGTTGATCTTAAAATGGACGCGGTCAAACGCGTGATCCGTATACTACACATGCGCACTACCGAATGTGCATGCTGCCGATAGAGGGCTAGGCCTAGTGGGATCGGAAAATAAATCTCGTGTGACGTGAGTACGATTTTCTATACTAAATTGGCTTAAAAATGGGACTTTCCCAGTTATTTTCGCGACTTAGTACATCACCACGGAAGATAAAAAAAAAAAAAAAACGTCGGGGCTTATTCGGATGTCGGGCGGGGACGATCAACAACTTATTTTTTTTACATGGCCTAACCGAGATTGAATGAACCAATCAGATGCTAGAAACACATTCTTTGAGGTTGAAAATTTAATAATTTGTTTTATCTTAGATGGTAACTGTGGCAAAATGCTACTGCTATGCTAACCCACACTAACCACAAGAATTCAGGAAATACATTTAGCTTATAATACAGTAACTTACTTGAAAAAAGATTAGATTGAATAAAACCTTGCTTGTACAAACACACAAAGTTGCTTGAGTATTCTTACAGTAATATATCAATTTACATACTGGGTATAAAGTTCAGCTGTGAAGAAAACAAGTGACAGAATTTAGTTTTATGCGTGAGATTTTAGTTTGTTACCAAAAATACAGTGACAGAAATTCTTGTACCATCTTTTGTTTTTAGTCACACAAACAATGACAGTTTTCCTTAACTCTAGGTTTTGAAAATCTTATTCTGTTATATTAATATTTGTGGTCTACTTCCCATTGTAATAGGTTTGTGCGAGTGGTATACATTAAGTGTCAGGATGCCGATGGTTCATTTAATGCCCCTCTTGGAGAAGATAACAGTATTGACATGGCAGTCAAGAAACTGAAACTCAATGTTCAGTTACTACAAACTTTTACAGCTGAAAATATGTATCAACATGGACTTGGTCACAGTACATTTCGGATTGAGCAAGAGGAAGATGGTTCCCCAAAGGTTTATGTCTTTACATCAAGTTTGAAGACTTCTGAAGCTTTATCAATGACAGGGGGAGAGTTGTATGATAAATTTAGTAAAGGTATAATTTTATTTATATCAATCATAAGACAACTCTTTAACTTTTAAAAGTGATAACATGTATCAACCAACTTCAAAAGACACAAAATCTTTATTGGTTTTTTATGACCAGTGTGCAGGTAAAATCTCTGCTTTTCATCTGGAAAGTCTTATGAGGTTCTGCTGAGAGTTGAACATTTCTGTGACCTTCTGCCAACTTAATATTGACTCAACTTTCCATCCAAGGTTACAATGCAATGTTGGTAAAATGAATTATTAACAGCTTCTACTGGGAGCTATCACTGTGATGTATTAGTGTCCCGTACAGGGGGAGTCTATAACTCTCATCTGTCTAATACTACAGAAACCAGAGATAAATGCCAGCTCCAATGGGTAACATAGGCTTGTAAAAGGATTTAGAGTAGCTCTTTGAAAGTTAGTTTTCATGGACTGTAAGGAGACATAGCAAAGACTGTTACTAGATAAATTATGTACATAAAACATTTCTATATACTGAGTACTGTTTTTTTCTGTATGTTGCTTAAATTTATAAATTGAATTATTTTCCCATCAGAACTTTCAGAATCCAATCTAAATGATCCCCTTTGCAAATGGTGGGCTTTTATGTCTTGTACACATTATGACCCTCCACCAGATGACGAGTTCAAAGAGAGCCACATAACACGGTATGTGAAAGCACACACAGCACTGGGAGGCGGTCAGTTGGCTCTGTTTGGCACTGGATGCCTTCATACCTGGGCTTCAGACATTAGTGAAGTAATTTGCTGTTTTACGAATACTAGGATGATTGACAAGAGAAAACTTTTTGATGACAGCTGTTGCAGGTTTGAATTTACTTAACTGGTAAAAAATATAATATCAATATTTAGATATCTGAATTTGATCTAAATACATATGAGACATTTCGAACAACTAGTTCATTGTCAGAGAGAGAAACTCTGATGTGTCTAAGAGGAAATAATAACAGATCTAGAACAAATGCTGGAAAAAATCAGATGCCCCGAGCGGGAATCAAACCCATGACTCACCAATTTCATGACTGGTGCTCTACCACTGAGCTACCAAGGCAACTACAGCAGGATGGGCTGATTTTGAATACTGATTTCCAAGCATTGCATCAGCCCATCCATCATTTCGGAAAACGGAATTTATTATCAACTTTTTCATCGTCAGAGAGATAAACTCTGATGTGTCTAAGAGGAAATAATAACAGAACAAATGCTGGAAAAATCAGACGCCCTGAGCTGGAATCAAACCCATGACTCACCAATTTCATGATTGGTGCTCTACCACTGAGCTACCAAGGCAACTATGTATACAGTGGGATGGGCTGATTTTGAATACTGATTTCCAAGCATTTGCCCCTAGTCCCCTTGGACTGGAAATTACTTCTGTTGATCATCAAGCATCGGACCCGATGTAAATCTCTTATTAATGTAATACACATACGACACATTTTGAACAACTGGTTCATCATCAAAGAGAGAAACTCTGACATGTCTAAGAGGAAATAATAACAGAACAAATGCTGTAAGAAACAGTGAAGGTATGAGATGCATTTGGGTAGGGAAATTCTTTTGATATTGAAGTAGAATAATTATAGCCCTGGGTGGGTGGGTAGGTGCAAAAAGCAGTTGGTAGAGATTTGCTACTGGAAATTGACTGAATGCCACAAGGAAAAAGTAATATGATGCCAAGGGCCAGAGAAAATTATGCTATGCTAATCTTAGGTAAATAATAATTATTAACTTGAGTTATGCTACAAGGAATAATTTCTTAAATAATATCTTATAGTTTGTTATCGTTATTGGGTATAAGTGAGTTTTCTAAACAAATCCTAGAACATAAATAATTAAGTTATCTGAAAGTGGTTGAATTGGCAAAAAACGTAGTCTAACTTTTTGAAAACCTTTTTCAGAGGTACATATTGGGCTAATTATGCCACAACTCTTGGTGCATCCATGCATGAATTGGGTCACTGTTTTGACTTAGCTCATACACCAGGAGGCATCATGGGACGGGGCCTTGATGACATGAACTGCGTGTTCACTCTGTGGAAAACATCACCATCAAATTATGGTCAAACTGTGGAAGGTAAGTAATTACAAAAGTTTTCAAGCAGTTAGCGAATGTCTTAGCCATAACTGCTTGGTGCTTGACTTCGTTTCTCCAAATTTTTGTATTTAGAGAGGTCATCAACAGAACCAGGTGAAGATGAGATAGTAGCAAAAAGAACAGCAGGGGAAAATGTTGAGGAAATTTCCCCCACACCAAGTTCATTGGTATCTCCTACACCTGCTGCCCCAAAGACAAGTGTCAAGCTTCAGGGGGGACAAACATATACTGCTTTATCTAAGCCAGCAGATTGGTCACATGGTGCAACGTGGTACAGGTCATCAGCCATTGTCCTAAAATACCACAAGTAAGCAGATCAACTTGTAATTTTTGTGTTATTTTGTTGATGTAGTGGTGTTAATGACAGCTAGTTGTTTCATAATCAAAAAAGTAAAACACAAAATGTTTGTTGATAAGGTCAAAGTCATACAGTAACTTATTTAATCTAAGTATGAACTAACAGAGGTCTACTGTATCTTTTGATGATTGTAGCTCAGTGATCTGTCCTAGATTAGCCATCTGATCTATAAGGCCCTGGGAGGGGGAGGGGGTAGTCCCTCAAAAGAGCTATATGGGTATTTTCTTCCAAAAAGGGTCCTAGTTTTAGCCTTTTGCCAATAGAATAGAGTATCAAAATTGCAAAACATTTTATAGACTGAGTTTGGCCTTCAGTGCCATGCATGCTTGTAAGGGTTTTTAAAATAAAAAATGCTATTTCTTTACTATTTTCTCTTTATATTTTCCAACATCCTTGAAAAACGACACAGGTGACATATTTTTCTAGAATGTGTGCCACTGTGTTTTTGTAGAACCTGGGTCTCTACAGTAACATCCAGATTGTAGAACAGGGCATCCTTCTGCACGTCTAACACTTCTTTATAATGGAGTACAATTTTGGAGGACCTAGCAGCACAATACCCTTGGGGGGGGGTACTCCCAAAATAATTGGGTAGGGGTGTGCAGCCCGCCTCCCAAAACCCTTACTCTATTTATGACCAAAAAATACGACAAATATAATTTTTAACACCTTTTGTGCAAAGATGGTTTATGGAAGGTGATGTGGCAGAAGATGAACAGTGTCTTCCAATGGTGCACTGGCGAAGTGATGTATGTGGCCCTGTGGGGAACTTTGGTGGGAGTTACCAGCAACAGCAAGATCCATTTAGTGATGAAAAATGGTTGAAGTCACAGAATGCAAGTGTTGCAGGTTTTATTGTCCATGCAGATGAGTATGTCAACAGTATTCAGACAGTTGGAACTGTTCATGGAACTGATGATAATAATGGTAAGTGCATTTTATTGCCTTTTTCTGATTTTATTTTTTATAGCATTCTACAATCAGTAAATCTGTAGATCTATAAAACGTAGAAGAACATTCTGTTTTGCTCAGTTATCAACAGGATGCTGAGTATTCAGATTTCCTTGACTGGATTCCAGATTTCTTTTACTGGATTCCAGATTCCTTTTACTGGATTCCAGATTTCTTTTACTGAATTCCAGACTTTCTTTCAAGATTGGATTTCAAATTTCCTTGACTGTATTCAAGATTCCCTTGACTAGATTTCAGATCCCTTTTACTAGATCCCAGATTTCTTTGACTGGATTTCAGACTTTCTTGACTGCATTCGAGATTCCCTTGACTGGATTTCAGATTCCTTTTACTGGATTTTAGATTTCTTTGACTGGATTCCAGATTTCTTTGACTAGATTCCAGACTTACGTGACTGGATTCTAGATTTCCTTGACTGGATTCTAGATTTCCTTGACTGGATTCTAGATTTCCTTGACTGGATTCCAAATTTCATTGATTGGATTCTAGATTTCATTGATTGGATTCCATATTTTCTTAACTGGATTCCAGATTTCCTTGACTGGATTCCAGATTCCCTTGACTGGATTTCAGATCCCTTTTACTGGATTCCAGATTTTTTTGGCTGGATTCCAGACTTACATTAATTGGATTCTAGATTTCCTTGACTAGATTCTAGATTTCCTTGACTGGATTCTAGATTTCCTTGACTGGATTCTAGATTTCCTTGACTGGATTCTAGATTTCCTTGACTGGATTCCTTGACTGACTTGCTAATTCCCAGTAACTGGATTCTGGATTCCCTTAGATTCCAGATTTCATCAACTGTTGAAATAGATTCACAGTGGAGTGAAGTGGATTTTCAGTAGACCACTGAGGCTTCTGGATTCGATTGAGTCAACTAGTCTGAATTTCTTTGAAGCTAGATTCTAAAATCCCGATGGAGAAATTTTGGATTTCAGATTCTGGATTATCTTATGTGGAGCAGCGAATTCTTTGTCGAGTTTTGCGTCAACGTCATTCATAATAGTTCACTACTGTACCTCAAATGTTTGCGTGTATAACTGGAGCTTGTGGGCATAAACGCAAAAAAATCTTTGATATCATTTATGTATAAGCACAAAATATAACAAGTTGAAAAACATTAACAGACGCTGTTTCTATATTAAATTAAGTACATGTATTTTCAAAATTAAATGTTTCTAACCTAATTTGTACTGAACAACTGTGGTTTTAACGTTTTTCTAAGAGTACATGTTCTTTCTCCTACAAACCAGCTGTTGCTACCGACTTTCTTGATTCTAATCCTTATCAAAAACTTCAATTTAATTTTTATTTTGTGTTTCAGCGGCTAATCCCAAGCTAGTGAAATCCGACGTGCGTGGCGGGAAAGATACTAGCGAGCCCCAGTCCTTCCTCTTCACAAACCCGGACGAGTACCTGACACATGTGGAAGTGAGGGCTGGGGCTTGGATTGATGCCATCAGATTTCATTCGAACAAACGATCCTCAGAGTGGATGGGAGGAACTGGTGGGGATTTATACTGCCTTACCCCTCCCCCCGGGAAACAGATAACTGGTTTATTTGGGACAGCAGGGCATTACGTTGGATCTGTTGGTTTGCAGCTGTCAAGGTTGGTGTTAGCCTGCTAGCCGGCTCTTCTTGGTTGGTATTGGGTTAGAAATTTGTACCGATATCAAAATGTGGTCTCGCCTTGCTACGATGAAAGTTCACAAACACTTCAACACTTCTGGTTTTTAATATCCATTTCCACAACAAACGAGAAAACACTACAAACCGCCTCAAAAACTCTCAAAAAACCTTTCCGTTGGTAAAAACGCGCTAAAAGCGACACCACTTGATTATCTGTGTTAGTTTTTGCACGGGTATCCCAAAGTCTCATCTTAATGTTCACCCCTTCCTATACTGACATAGGAAGTTTTGCAGTAAAGTACACGCCATATTTTTTTACCAGAGCTCAACGGAGCACCATGCCTTATATAAACTGGTAAATCCATCGAGTGCATTTTGAATGGTTTCAACGTTTTTGTTCGTCCGTCCGTCCGTGCCCATACCACAGGGAACCCAGAGCTTTACTTTTAGGCAGTACCTAAATCTATACAGTAGAGACCTTTAGATCCGACTACGAATACGAGTACAAGATTTTAAAGTGCCTATGACACGAAAAATTTTATTGAACTAAACCATGCCCATTCAAAAATGAGCAAAAATGGCGCTTACGGCATTTTAATTGAGTACTTCCTTCCAAAGATACTTTGGTTTTCCTGATATGCAAATTAGCATAGCTATGACGTCAAGTGGTGTACAGAGCTTTAGTAATAGAAGTCATATCTCACCCATTTTTGGGCAAATATCAGTCAAACTTGGTGAAGTAATAGCATGCAGCCTAAGGTAAACATGTTTATTTTAGTGTTTTTGTTTTCATGGCACCAAACTTTGTTATTTGCATTTCTGCCAAAACTCTGAACACCACCTGACGTCATAGCTATACTAATTTGCATATCAGGAAAATCAAAATATCTATGGAAGGAAGTACGCAATTGAAATGCCGTAAACGCCATTTTGACTCATTTTTGAATGAACATCTTTTAATTCAATAAAATTTTTCGTGTCATAGAAACTTTAAAAGTTTTGTTTCTGGACAAAAATCAAGCCTCCCAGGGTCGCGATTATTGTTTTAGGATGTTGTCACATCAATTTTTTTCTAACAAACAGCTTATTTTTATTGTTTTTGGAAGTTAAGAAAGATTTTTTTCCCATTCCAGGATTTTCAAGGAACATGACCCAAACTCAAGGACATTCCAGGGCCTTGAATGTTTTCCCCCAATTCCAGGACTTTCCAGGATTTTCAAGGACCGTGGCAACCCTGACAAAGGTAGACGCTATACGGCACATACGGGACCTCAAAACACAGCATCACAACAGACACAGTAAACTGGGTCTCGACTTTTGCTGACAATGATAACTTGACCAGAATAATCTAGATTAAGCCATAAAACATCCATATAGGAAGCAGCGTGGCTCCAAGTTGTTAGGGTGATGGGTGCTTATGTTCAATCTGACCACTGGATGGATCTATTTTTGAAGCTCCCAGACTCCGATCATAAAAACTTTGGAAACGCTGTCTATTGCTAGCTACCTGGGATTCTTGGCTACTTTTAGTTTGATTTGACTTATTTGCATCAGTGCCCTAAACTAGCAGGTTTGAGGCTGGGTAAATGATTGGACACCTAACAAAGTGATTGACTGATTGACTGTTTGATCATGACTGATTGACTGTTTGATCATGACTGATTGATTTAATGACTGTTTCATCATGACTGACTGACTGATTGATTGATTGATTTAATGACCGTTTCAACATGACTGACTGATTGATTGATTTAATGACTGTTTCATCATGACCAGCTGACTGATTGAACGCTAATTGAAAACGGATCGACGAACTAACTAACTAATTGATTGATTGATTGACTGATTGATTGATTGACTGACCGATTGATTGATATACTGCCCGATTGACTGATTGATCAATCGATTGGTCGATTGATTGACTAACTGACTGATTAACTGATTGAGTTATCAATTGACCGTTTGACTGACTGACTGACTAACTAACCGATTAAATAATTTATTGTTAGTCTTGAAGTATAAAGAAAACCTCGTTAGTTTCTTTGCCACTTTTAACTTGAAGGAAGCAAAACATTCAGCTTACCGAAGCTTTGGCTTGCATTCTTTCTTGTTCAGCTGCCATCATAGCGTCAGCCAGCTCCTTCTTCAACTAAATCAACAGTTTTGGTTAAAATAAATACTATATTTGGTACCATCAGTAGTAATGTAGTGCAAACTATAAAACTTGCGATGGCCTTTTTGTCTATTGTCTAAGCTTCGTGGTTTAGTTGTGTTTGAAATACAATGTCTTTCAGTATCGTTACTGAACGAACTCACTTACAAATGGAGATAAGGATTAAAAAATTATGAAGACACGAGTTTGAAAGTTCGCATATCTTTTACAAGTCCAGGAACAAAGAACACCTTGTTGACAAAACGTTATTCAACATGGTAGTCTTTTTCCAACACTTTCCAATAAGATATCGCACATTCACAAAAGGAAGGTGATAGAAAAGATACGGATATAAAAAGAACCAAAGATTATAACAAGATAGAAGGACAAGCGATGAATTCTTGTACATTGAAGATTGCAATGCGCATATTAGGACATGCGTACAAGGCCAGCATTGTTGTGAGTTCCATGCAAACGGGCAAAACATGTTACCGCTACACTTCACCTGTCACAGAACAGAAATGTTGGGACTTGTTGCGCCAATAGTTTTATCGGTTTTAAACTATACGCAACAACATCCAACAAGTGCCAACATGGAATGCAAACGGACGCAACATGTTGGACACAACAATGTTGCATCCATTTTCACGGGACTTTACAGTGTTCAAAATAAAATCATGATTTGCTAACTGAGACTCAATTCAGTTTCCACCCTGAGTGACGAATTAGAAAACAAGGAAATAAAAACTGACGATATTGAGAGGAAAAAATGATGATGTGAAGACATGACAGATGTAGAAGAAATCGAAGAAGTCGAAGAAGATATGAAGCAAATTAGAAAATGCTGTAAATGAGATAACAATTAAAGCAAGAACGATGAACACGAAATGAAAACTGAATGAAAAGAAGATGAAAAAGGTCACCCAAACCTGATTAATGCGCTTTCTTTCCTGGTCCAGCTGATCGTTTAAATCATTCAAGTCGGAAGCTGGGTAGTGCGACAAAAGAGATTCACAGTGAACGCCACATTTCAACTATCCTCACCAACAAACATAAAGTACACAACAGCCCATTTACGAATAACGATCCACTGCTCACAAACAAAGCCTTCGATTCAAGGCCAATTGCTCATTTCTGATACATTTACTGTACTTTTGAGAATCTGATCTCGACTCGATGGTTTTGTTTGTGAGCATTGGAACATGATTCAAATGGCCCATTGTAAAATGATCATCATTAGTTTTAAGATGCTATTGGTATTTTGCCGACACAGATTGAGCCCTACAGCCCTTATTCATATATGGCTGTAATTTTAGTATTCTTTTGTCTGTATTCATATTTGCCTCGTTCTTGAGTTAAACTTTCCAAAGAATATGTACTCTCCAAAGAATGTGTACTTTCCATAAAATACATACTTTCCAAAGAATGTGTACTTTCCAAAGAATGTGTACTTTCCAAAGAATTTGTACTTTCCAAAGAATGTGTACTTTCCATAAAATATGTAATTTCCAAAGAAGGTGTACTTTCCAAAGAATTTGTACTTTCCAAAGAATTTGTACTTTCCAAAGAATTTGTACTTTCCAAAGAATATGTACTTTACAAAGAATTTGTACTTTCCAAAGAATGCATACTTTCCAAATAATATGTACTTTCCAAAGAATATGTACTTTCCAAAGAATGTGTAATTTCCATAAAAAACGTACTTTCCAAAGAATGTGTACTTTCCAAAGAATTTGTACTTTCCAAAGAATGTGTACTTTCCAAATAATATGTACTTTCCAAAGAATGTGTACTTTCCAAAAATATATATACTTTCCAAGGATTATGTACTTTCCAAAGAATATGTACTTTCCAAAGAATATGTACTTTCCAAAGAATATGTACTTTCCAAAGAATATGTATTTTCCAAAGAATGTATACTTTCCAAAGAATATATATACGTTACTGACGGCCATCCTACGAAGTCAATTCTGTGACAAATGGCTAAGTTACAAAGCTATATATAAACGCTTCCAGTTAGGGCTTTTCAGCACTTGTGTACAATAAATTGATACGAGGAGAGTAGTTTGAGGGTCAGACCGCTACATGTAGCTCACAATTATGTCCACAACTTGCACTCAGATTTATTCAATGGTAAATCATCGTCAATAAGCACAATAAACACAAATTAACTTAAAATACAGAAAGTACATCGACTATAGCATGTAATGAATGAATAAGCGCTTACAGCCTGTCAATTGGTCCCATCGCCCAAGCACTTCTTTAGTACCAGTTATCATTTATGTGATTAAAAAGCGTTCTCATGGGTTTTTGACCAACAGTGATCATCACTTTCTTTAAATCTGGCAATTTGACAATTTTTTGAGAAACTCTACCAAAGCTGAACCTCCCTTGGATCCACCCCAGAACTGAACTTTGGCACGGTGAGGGTAACTTACAATAGCTGCATGATATATGCCTTCAACTAACAGAGCATGAAATTGGGACTACACAACTCTTTTTTTGACGGATGTCAGGTTCTTAACTCCCTATATCTAGATAGAAGGTCATGACATTGGCCCTACAGCTTGACAACCTTATCCAAGAAGACTTTAAAACAATAATAATGATAATGTTTTTTTGTATTTTTTTTTATTTTCTTCAGAAAGATGCAACCAAATTGTTTCTCTAAATGTAATCCAAATGAAAACGAATTTTGAAAAGGATAAGATACTAAATAGAACACTCCCTTGAATCAAATTTGTTATACTAGTATTATTTTTTACACTCTGAAACAGGGGTAGCTTTACTCCAACCCCCACCCACCACCCCTTAGTTTTTGTTTGGGGTTGCAACAAAAGCTGACTCAAATTATCGGACTGGGTTTGTATATACAGACTATACATTTCACTATACACCTACTTAGCCTTCTGTTATCATTCTCTTTTTCCTCCAGTTCCAAAACCATGTCTTCCAACTTGTTTTCCAGTTTTTCAACTTCCTCTC
>JAOCPT020277038.1:0-13610 GCA_026546935.2 Palythoa grandiflora | reverse complement strand
ACTACTACTACTACTACTACTACTACTACTACTACTACTACTACTACTACTACTACTACTACTACTACTACTACTAACTCGCAACGAACGAATCCAGCCGTGATCCACTCCACTCCCCGTTCGGTCGCTGCGCAGCGAATCACAGCCGTTGGCGCCAGATGTTCAGCTTGGAAAGTGGGCTCTAGGTTTGTTTGCCATCAAAGATGGCGGGCAAGAGAGCAATGGAAATGAGCGCTGACGAGACAAGAAAGTTTGTGGAACTCTATATAGCACACGAATGTTTGTGGAACCCTTTGAGTCCAATTTACTCCAGGAGAGATTTCAGATTATCTGCAACTAGGAGAGTAATTTCAGAGATGGGCAATGGAATGACAGGTTTGATTTTTAAATCTCAAAAACCGAACTTAACTTAGAAAGCCATTTTGTTTTCAACGAGGCGCCGTAGAGGAATAATGCTGAGGGACTGTAGTTTGCCTTGACAAATTATTGATTGTTCAAACTGTTCAAATACATTTTTAGAGTAAAGACTGGCTCATACTTTTTGTTTTCTTGTTGAATAGGAAAATTGAAGTTGCCTTTTTGTAATGCAATTGTTTTTCCTTCTGATTTATTTTGCAGTTTCATTTAAAAACAAAAATGAAAAGATACAAAAAATGTTTTGAAATGTTAGCGTTTTGCACATTCTAAACCCTTTTAAATGAAAACATTTCTGTGAACTTCAGGAGCACCAGATTTTCAATCTCCCATGCTTTAGGGCAATTTTATATTTTAGCAATTTGTGATCAACTAGCCTCCCCTTCCCTAGATCTTCCTTAACCCATATACCTAGATGGAGGCCTGAGAACTAATACAGCACCTTTTGATATTGTTTTGTAAAAACTTTATTTTAAACAATGATATGCTACAATATGTAGCTTTTATTTCTTTTGGATGGTTCCTTCTTTGTTTACTTCGAGAATTTTGTCTTCTAAAATGAAAGTGAAACTAGGATGTGCATGCCATTTATTTCATTTTTCATGAATGAGTGACCAAAGGTGAACAGTGAGATACTGAGGTGAATAATTACATTTTAAACTTATATTTAACCAGTGAATCACTGAGAAACAGAATTAAATTATATATTAAATTATTTTTTATCCAAAGCCAAGCTGCTGTAAATTGTTTAGTTTTGATAAAAAAAGTTGTTCATAAATCAAACAATTATTAAATGCTTTTTGAAAAACATTTTTTTGTTATTAAACTGTTAGGTGAAGAGTTATTTCTTTGACGTATGCTTAAGCTGTCTAATTTTGTGGGCACAGCCAGTTTGGCCTTGGCAAAGACTAATATACCAGACAGTTGTCTAAGGAAACCACGATCAATCTTACTATAAAATATTTGAGGGGTACAAGGAAAGAATAATCAGTTCTAATCATCTGAAATTGCTTTTTGGCTATCAAATGAATTGACTTTTTATTGACTGTTAGTTGCACTTTTCTGACTTACTATTAAATGAATTCAGCCTCATAACTTATTATTTCATACTATGATTTTGAGCGATGGCAGTATCTATAAAAGGGGCAGGCTATTTGTGACTGTAAGTTGTGCAAATTTCTTGGGGCATTATGACATTAGCAGCGGGCATCCATGGGATTGCCACTGGGTCATTGTAAATTTCAAGCCCTGCTGTAATATGATACATTAAAAAAGAAAGAGAAGTGCGGGCAAGATAGAGGGTAGGTAAAAGTATGTACACTGATTCCAGACACCAGTGAGAGCACATCTGAACTACTAACATTAAAGCATAATAACTTTATCATACATATAAACTTACATTTTATTTTTATATTAATGTATGTCCTGAATCAGAGGAACAAGTGGCAAAGAAGATAGCCTGTCTCAGAACCTGTTATGCAAGGGAACTAAAGAAGTTGATGGATTTACAAGAAAAAGCAAAACTGAATGATGATTATGAGTTCACATACAAGCCAAGATGGCAGTTCTTTGAAATGCTGGATCCATATTTAAGACCTTCAGTACTTCAGAATTCATCATATTTTCATAACATGGTGAGTATGAAAACTTTTGTATTCCACTTTAGACAACATTTTTAATTTGTTATTGTGGCTAAAGGTTGGCCAATTTGATCAAAATACTCCACTCCAATTGTTTTTTAAAAGTATTACTGGCTCAGAGTCAGAGCAAAGACTTTAAAAAGTTTTAAAATGTTTCAAGGACAGGAACCAAACTTTTGGTGGGCAACAAGGGGAGCAAGCAAACTAAGCTTGATGGAAGATCTCAATTTTGCTTCAAAATTGTTCTGCCTGAATCAATCACTAATTGCTTGTTCTATTCTCGAGAAGTTCTGAATCACCTGATCACATTGCAGACACAACAAATAAAGGCATCAGATAATCTTTGTACACAAAAAACATACCATTGTAAAATTACCGGATACTAGAACCTGGCAATTGTCAGGTTGTGGTTCAGCAACTGTCTTAGTAAAATGCCCATCTTATAAAGAGTGAATTTATGTACATTGAATTAAAACTGTTAAAATAAGGCCTGATAACAGATGTTGGTTTTATGGAAGAATCCATCAAATGGGCTTCTGCTGTAGTGAATCCTGTGATTCAGATCCATAAAATCATGTTTAGGACATTTATCCTAGAGAGCTGATTTTTCTTAGGACATTTTCAGTAACCTTTGGACAATTTTTAAAAGTGTCTTTTATTAGCAGTTCAACGTCGTAGAGTGTAACTTCATTATTAATTTTCATAACATGTTCTACAATAAACAAAACAAGCTGTTTCGCGTGGTTGAAAATTCAAGATGGCGGTCACTTTAAAACATGCACACCTATTGGCTTTTGTTTTAAAACCAATAACAGACCTCCATACGTTTGTAAGCTAAATACAAGATGGTGGTGTTTGTGTTGTTCCGATGCAAAAACTTTTTTCCTTTAATATTTACACTGTGACCACAACACATGTTTGGAGAATTATTTTTATTATTTTCTGTTCAGACATTTGTCAGAATTTAGGAAAATTCGTTCGGACAAATCAAAGTTGGCTCGGACTGTGTCCGAAGACCGACGTGGATCTGAATCACTAAGTGAAAATACCTGCACATGAAGTTTTTTTGCCAGCACTTCCTAATCTTTGGTTATTTCTGTTTTAAATGATAGTTATTTACAGTGATTACCAGCTTATTGGAACTATATTCAGGATTTTAAGACAGAAACAAAGTGTGAAAGAACTTTTTCTTGCAAGTATAAAAATATTAATTGTAATAGTAATAATATCAATTATTAGTAATAATAATAATAAGAAGAATGTCTTTATCTCTACAAGGCTGTTTCCCCAGTTGTCCAGTAGTGCTTTGTAGTTTAAGCATTTTGAAATATTTTAAAAATTTGTGAGTGTTAAACAGTACATAGGATATAATAACATACATAGTTCATGAACTTATCTCATGAAGATGACCTTATGAAACTAAAATATGTTATTCAATTGCTTATTATGTACTTCAAAAGGTCTGACTTGTCTTTTGTTCTACTTTCCAAGATTATAAGAATATAGTATTTATATATTTTTTCTGAATTTTTTTCTGTTTTTCGTTGTTCTATGTTTTAAGGATGGTACTGTGAAAGATGACAGCTCACCTGAAAATAAAGTAGATAATAAAGAAAAAGAAGCTACTGTGCATGAAAGAATATCTGGAGATTCGGAGGTTAATGGTACAGCTGTTCATGTGAACTCAACATGCCTAGAAAATACACAAAACAGTGGCTTAACAACAGAGAATGACATCATGTGTGATGTAAGTCACACTTATTTCACAAATTTTCAGAAACCTACTGAGTCAAATGAAGTTCCATCTTGTAGTGGAGAATATGAATATGATGCTGCAGTCACAAACACACAGCAGTTTAGCAGCATAGCCGATGTAACCAACACTGTTACAAGTCCTGAGCCAACAAGTACTCACCAGAATAGAAAAGGGGAAACAAATGACATTCGTGTCAGAACGAATGACACAAGATGTAACACTACAAAACATAAAGGCTATCATCATGCAAGTTCAGAAAAAAATAGTGCTTCATCAGCAAGAATTCTTGAAACAAGGAAAAGAAAAGCAGATAATCTTGAATCAACAATGCTTGGGGTTCTCACTAGACTGGAGAAGAAAATATCAACTAGAGCTACAGAGAATAATGTAGGGACCAGTCTGAAACCAAACTCAGATGAGTTATTTTCACAGCATTTAGCAAACTTGATGCAAAAGGTGCCTGAGAGCAAAGCCAAATGGGAAATGCAGCTGAAATTACAACAAACTATATTAGATTACATTCCTGATTGATCAGAAATCAAAAGTAATATTCTAACAGTATTAGTAAACAACACATTTATACTGAACAACGTACATAGATATAGATTTATTTGCCATTTAGTATACGCTTCAAATATACGAATAAACAATAAACTAGCAACAGTATATTCACAGAAACATAACACGTTAATTGAATTAGATAAAAGATGTCTTAAGCTGTTTTACTAGCCTTCCTTTATTTTAAGTTTTAAAGTGTTAAATTTCAGTTAAATGCATAGTTGCATTAAACTTTACTTTAGTTGTTTTTTTCTGATTTTTATCTTATCTTTAGCCTTGTAATTTCACCTAAATTATTTAACTTGTCATCAGTGCAATTACTGTTGTTAAGCATATAGCTGTCAATCATTTTAGTCTTTTTTTATACTTAAAATTGTAACAGATTTTTACATTGTACTGAAGATGACATTGTGACAATGTTAAAACATGTCGAGATTAAATAATTAAACAATGTTGAGGATACCAGATAAGAAGCTATGTGGCCTATTTTGACTTCACATTGAATAATAATTTTACTACTATAACCTATTACTTAATTGGTCATCAATTCAAATTTTTTTATTTTCTAAAAAAAGTTCTAGATAGTCTGACAAATAGAAAGTAAAAACCTTTTTTATCGCAGAAATAAATTCACTTATTTGGGATTAAAAGTGTTTTATATGATATTTTAGCAAGAATATCTAATATTTGAAAATGCCATTTTATGGAGAAGCCTAAGGTGATGGGGAGCTACATAATCCCAGAACATTTAGACAAAATGGTTTGAATGCAAGAACTACTAGCAGGAAAATTGTGAATATTTTTAATTGAATAGATATTAAACGTTCATAGTTTTAAGTTGAAAAAGAATCTTATTATTTACCTTGTGAATGTGGTTGAAGTGACGCAGCTCATTAAAGGGATTTTCAGTCATCTGGCTATACAAATCTCAAATAAGACTTTTATGTATCTGTCTTTCACCAACAACGCACATTGTTTGTCATTTCCATAGTTTGAACTTCTCATTCACTGCTATCTTGAAATGTGATGTGTTCTAGTACCACTCACTATATACTAATGAATTCATTGAGAGTGGAGACTGTCACGTGATATCATAGATCCGAAGATGGAAGCATGTAAAACAGACTAAAATAAACAGCTGGTTTAAGCTTCATGTATGTGCACAGAGTTGTGAAGAACTTCTGGTATGGATACAAACAAAGAAAGTCCTGTCTATCACCAATGCCGTAGTACTGTACAGCAGAGGATTGCTTTAACCTGCTCTGTGTTAAGAGTGCATTCGTGTAAGAACTATGCAGTAGCCGCTACATGCACTATCACCATGCACTATCACCATGCACTATCACCATGCACTATCACCATGCACTATCACCATGCACTATCACCACTATCATGCTACATGCACTATCACCAATTTCCATCAATCTACGCACACAAGTAGAACTTCACTCACTCATTACACAGATGTAGTGATTTATGTGAAATGTACATGGAGGGGGAGATCTGTCAATCAAAAGCCCATCCTAATTGAATAAGCAAAAACCCTGAAAAAATTAATGAAATATTTGCAAACTTGGACCTCGTTTTTCTATGCGATGCGTTGTTTAAATGAAAAAGCAATTTTTCACAAGTTACTTTGATCAGTTCAGTTCCTGCAAGCTCTTAAGTCGCCTCTCATTAATCACCGATTGCAGAGATGCGGTGTGTTTATAATAAAATACAACGCTTGTTTTAGTTTTTTTGAAAGTTAAAAATACATAAAAGCAATAAAATCTTTGTAAAGTTCGCGCGGGATGAGATAGGAACGATAGCACGCTTTTTTTTAAATGAGAACCAGTAAATTTGGCCGAGGCTCATTGTTCTTAATTTTTTTGGCGACTTCAGCCTGAAGTTGTTCTTAAATTGTTCTTATTTCTGTGAGCGGTTTTTACGGATGAAAAAACAAAATAAAACAAGTTATTGGAAAGTGATACTCCTTGCGCCACACATGTATTGACTATTGTACTGCTGAATTTAGAGGCAAACTACACGCTGTTTTTATAACAACTTTATAAGAACGAGGCTCAAGTTTAGGAACAATTTAAGAACATGCTCAGCCTCAGGCTGAAACTTGATAACTAGAAAAGTTTTTGTGGTATAAAACTGACTAAAACTTAGCGATACAGTATAAAACATTAAAAGATTCACTGTAAAGACTGCTCCACAAACAATGAGTCTTTTTGTATTGATCGTTAAGTTTTGTCAATTTTCTACCACAAAAACTTTCCCAGCTGTCAAGCCTCAGCCTGAGCTTGTTCTTAAATTGTTCTTAAATTTTGGCAAATTTGAGCCTCGTTGTTCTTACAAAGTTGCTCTTATAAAAAAAGCGTGAACTTGCTTGATCGAGCGCAGCGAGGTACGTGCCTTTTGAGTCAATGAATTGATATGAATAAAATTATTTTTTCATCCAAAGTGGATGTTTGCTTAGACATTAAAACAAAGCTTTTGATGTGAGTTAGTGTGTGAAAAAAATGGTCATTTTCACTCGTTTTATTCAGACATCACAACACAGTAATTGTTATTACAAAAACATGTTTAGTTTCTTCTTTCTTTAAAAACAAAGCAATACTGACTTGTTTCAACGCCGATTGTTAACGCTACAAAAGCTGCACTGTCTGGCTGCCAGTTTATAAAATCTCCAAAACAAAAATCGCACCTAATCCAACTGCATGATGCATGCATGAAATTGACGCGAGAGAGGTGAGAAGAGCAATTGTTTACGAGATTTCCAGCTTAAATAATTTTTACTTTTTAGCAACTTACCTTCGAATCCCAAGTTGAAGCTTCTAGGATCAAGAATTGAATTTTTATAGGTTTTTCTTAACATTTAAATATTGTACTTATATTATTCATGATATTTTATTACTATTTTGTTTACCAGTTGGCGAAATAACTGTACTTTTGTATATAGTTTCGGGTGACTAAATAAACGTAGATGTACATGTACATGTGGATGTGGATGTAGATGTAGAATTAGAGTGAGGGCGATAGGACGAGAGCAGGTGGAGTGACAACTAAAGGTGACGATTGCTTGCCTGACACAAACCTTTTACAGGCTTTTGATTAAAGGAATTTGACTTAGTTTGAAACGATTTTTATAGACTGTTTTAAATAACCTAAACTGAAATGTTTTGGAAGAATCTTTTATTTTGTTTTTCGTTGTTTATGGCGTATTGGCATATGACTATTGTATTTTAATCAAATTTGTCGCCGTATCAGTTATCGACTGTATCTGATCACGTGCACGGCCCTCGATGTATATGTCATAAACTGATTGGGATGCTGTTCAGAGGTTTTCGAAAAGCGGTACACAGAATCAAGGTTTCAAGTGGCGTTCATTCACTGCTCTCCTACTATTAACATTATTCAATATTTTGAATGGATGAAAACGAGAGGTAAGTGGGTTATGCGCAATTTTGTGTTGTGCAGAAGGTATTTTCCTAAAGAAATCAAACTCGTATAAAGCTATAAGACTGCCGCTAGGTAGAATCTCAGTCATAATAAAATAATTTATGTTATTGTACATCGACTATTGCTTTATATTGATTTCAAGCTGAAACAACAGGACGAAAGCGTGCTGATAAATTGCAAGCTATAAAACGACTTCATGTAAATTATCCAAAAGTGATAAAAGTTTTACTGAATAAATATTGAAATATCGTGTGCTTGTGGCGAATGCGGTCTGCACGAGACTGCCGGGATTCTCGATAGTTCAGTTTGGGTTTTGATAGTAACGTCATAAGTCCCTTGGCGTACGCCGAACCGTTTTCTCTGATTCTAAATTTTGTATTTAGTTTGTGTAAGAAAATGGTTTTATGACTTTTTGAAAATGTGGTATAGTGCATTTTAGGGTTTATATGTCACACTGCTGCATACTCGCCACTGAAGTCCCACGCATTGAATCACGGGGCCGGCAGAAGCTCTGGCCCAGTTGTTCAAACATCGATTAGCTTAATCCTGGATTAGTGAAAAATTGAACAGCCAAATTTTGAAGGCCTGCTTGTGAAAGTTACTTTTTTTCTTGACAGAGTTACTATCTATTAATAAACCTTTTGTCAGGTGAAGTTTAAGTTTATCGGCCATAATGCACTGAAACAAAGTAGCCGGTTAAATTTTAACCCAGGATTAGAGCTAAAAACAACCGGCCCCCCTGGGTTATTGGTTATTGGCGCCCTCCTGCCCCTTTGCTTCGCCGGCCGTGATATCAGTAAAACAAGTCATTGCACTTGGAAAAATCCGTGGCGGATTTAGGTGGCACTATCTTCAATATAAAAACTTTACTAAAAACCTCTTAAATTTGGAACCAACATAAATGTTTATTCCATCAGAAAGCTGCAGGGTGATACAAGACACATCGCTTTGGGTCAATCTCATCTTTTGTTTCACTCGTCAGACCTTCAACAACTGGACTGCTGTAATGACATCATTGATGATCCACAACTTTTGCAAGATAGGCTCAAAGACAAAGGGTAAGTTATGTTAAAGAGACCTGAGGGGGAGGGGGAATATGACAGCCGAGGGAAGGGGAGGAGAATAGGACACCTGAGGGGGAGGTGAAGAGAGGGGAATAGGACACCCAAGGGGGAGGGAAGGGGAGGCGAATTTGACACTGGAGGGACAGGGGGAATAGGACTCGTGATATAAATATAGATATATTATCATTATTATTATTATTATCATTATCATTATCATTATCATTATCATTATCATTATAATCATTATCATTATTATTATTATTATTATTATTATTATTATTATTATTATTATTATTATTATGAAAAATAGGGTTATTTTAGAAATAAAAATATTGTTATTGTTATCATTATTGTTATTGTTATTATTTTTGTTATAAAGGCTAATATATTAATAATCTTTATTAAAAAACATTCTCTAATAAAAATCAAATTTCATAAAACAGTTTTGTGGAACCTCTTTGGCATACAAGTGCCTTCCCCCCTCCACTGATTGATTGTCGGGTATAGCCCAGTCATGCCGCGGTCTAATGGCGTCTCTAATTTCTCGTTTGTTTAGATCAAAGTCCATATCTTTAATAGGGATAACTGTCAACCATTGGACGAGCCTTTTTCACTGGCTAACTCCACAACTCTCTGTATCTTCTCGGGAAGTGAACTTTTCACACTGTCACGCTTCTCACGAAGACCTTCACTCTGCGCATGCGCTGCTGCAGCTTGTACACCTCTGCCTTATTCGCAGGCTCGTGTGTTTGCGCCACTCTCTGGTTGACTAGTGGGGCTGTGATATTAACTGACACCTCGTACTCACTGCCTGCGCTCTGTGCCGGGTTTGTAAACCCCAGTCCACCCATTCGTACCGATAATTCCAAGAGTTTCCGTTCTGCCGGGGAGCAATTACGGTCGGTTATGGAGGGTATTAACATCTCAGCTATCGCGCACTCCAAGGGTTCAAGCAAGGTATCAGTGTTCGGTATCGTTCTTAAAAAGTGTGTCCAACGTGGCTTTAGCCCAAGCGTGAAGGCCACATAGCAAGCCTGTTGCTGTGAAACTGCAAATTCCCCGCCAGTCTTCTCACTTCGCTCACGCAGACCACCACCTTTTTGCTGCCGCAGCGAGCGAACCTGAAGCGAGCGAGCATACTATTTAGTGCCTACTATTTAGTGAATGGCGTTCTCAAAAGTTCAAAATGCAAATCATTATGGTTGGTAACATTTTTAACCAACATTCCTTGCGCACCCAATGGTATATATTACATTTCCTCGACCTCGTGCTCAGAATCTTAGATCAGTCATATCACGGAGCTTGCGTGCTTTTAACCTAACAAACAATGATGTTCCATGGCATTTGTTGATTTGGTTTGAATAATTTTTCAGTGCCTGTTTGTCTGTGATACGTCGCTTCTTCGACCTCGTGTTCGGAATCTTCCCAGAGAAAAAATTGTGTAATGCTCTGTTCCGTGTATTTTACTTTTTTTCCTATTATTTAAGTTAAGAAAATTCGTATCACTGTGCTTACGTGCTTTTAACGTAGTTAACAATCTTTAAAATGATGTTCCATGGCATTCGTTGATTTGGTTTGAATCATTTTTAAGTGCGTGTTGTGAAAAGGTTCTATGCGAGTGGGACGCGGAAAGGAATTGTTTTATTCAAGTGAATATTTTTATCGAATTATTAAGTAAACAGAGTGCAAGTATTCGGAAATCTAAATTCGATGGCTAAAATATCTCGTGATTATGGTCGCTTGCGAATTTACGTGCTGCCACTTCAACTCACTTCACTGTGACAATTTGTCCGCGTGTAATGCGTTTGTATCAACAATCAAATGATCATCTCTATCGTCATTTGTTCAACTTATGGGTTTCTTTTCTTTAATGCTTTTTCAATTATCAGAAATTATCGTACAGACCACATTGAATCTGTTTCAAAATATGATTGAACAGTGTAAAACTTTAATTTATATTCGATAACTAAAATATCTCGAGATTATCAGCGATTACGAAATTCTAAGCTTCTTATTTCGTGTTTGTGCATTGTCATGTTCGTGTACGCGCAGTCCTGTCACTGTGCTTAGGTGCTTTGTAACCTAAATTATTATATCTAAACAACTAATTTCTGAATACCTTGTCTTCGAGCAATAATTCTTGGTTTTCATATAGTATTTTAGCATGAATTTTTTTTTTTTTAATGTTCTGAATTTTAGGGAAGTAAATTTGTTATAAATTAAACTTAAAAAAAATAAAAGGGAATAACTGTTATGACATTTCATAATTATTTGAATATTAATTAAAAAATAGGATGAATATTTATTTATTTCTATCCCCTTTTATAGGTTTATCATCTCTGCTTAAAGGCAGCATTTAATTTTCTTTTAGGTATACTAGTCATATACATATTGTTCTAACTGAGATGTTGAGCCCAGCGCAGCTCCCAGGGGTCCTTCAGTAGTAATATTGATAGCAAACTTTCCTCCCACCATTGTCTCACGTCGTCCAGTGACCGAGAGCCTGTAGCATCGTCCGCGTAACAGCACTGCTTTGCTGAGCTTGCAATGCGTTTAAGCATTTAAGCGTTTAAAAACGCCTGATCAACGGTTGTAGACTGACTGCAAACAGACTCATCGCTAATGGGTCCCCTTGTGTTGTACCTTCAGAAGACTCCAACTCCTTCCCTTCAATCACAAATAATCGCGCAGGCGCTCTGTAGGTATTGATTGCATAGATAGCAATCATAGGGCACACAATTCTGATATTATGAAGAGCTGCAGCCCTCTTAAGGGAGTTAAAGGCGTTTGACTCGTCGATAAGTAACGAAGCATCTGTCTCGTTTGCTTCGAATGTTTTGCGCATGGCATGTATAGCTGCCTCACTCCCCGATTTGTGGCCCGCGCAAACTTGGAGAGATCCATTAGCACCCATCACATCTTGTTTGGTAACTTTGGTGACGCACGTGCCGATAATCTTCCGAGTCACGACTCCGACTCCAGGGGGACTGCACCCCACCCTTATCAAGGGGGATCAAGCGATTTGCTAATATAGCCTCGATCGACGCAGTATCAACATACTCTGTACACAGCCTTCTTGTCAATGTGGCGAGAGCATCACAAAGACTGGAGCTTGATTTCTTAAACGATTTAGAGGCTAGGATTTTCTTGAATCCATTCGCGTCGATACCAGATGATACCCCTGATCGAATTCCTGATATAATATCTCAGGAATATCCTCCATAGGACCAAACAATAGCGAGCCGAGCTGAGCCTCCTCCGCCTCTTGGTGTTTTTTGTGCAATTGCGTCATAACATCCTCCGTTAAATGCAGCACATCCCCGCCATTATCAACGCTCAAAAAACTCTTAGTTAATTTGATCCTCCATAAGTAGCTTAGCGAAAATTTGGTGGGTCATGTCCCTTTTCTCTTTTAAGCGCCTTTGAATTATTCTCCCCTCACGCAAAAGACTGTTTCAGCAGTTTTTCAAGACATTTTTGGTGATCTTTTGCTTTGGATTTCGGACTAGGTTTTTGTATAGGATCAGAGCGAGGAAAACAATTTGCCGCTTTGAGTGCGACGTGTTGCGTTATTGTTCTATTGTTCCAGTCACTGACATGCTTGGTTAGCTGAACCATTTTTGGTGAGTGCACAAGGGAATCTAATGTCAAAATCATTTTGGAAACAAGGCGTAGAATCGGAAAGAAGGATATTTATCGTTGATAGACTTTATTGACGGCCAAGGCGAACAATCAATGTAACCGTCCGAAAATAAATAAAATCCGAGAAATGTACTTATGGTTATTTCTTCACAAATCAACGTCTTTCGTTCCCACTTCATGAAGCCAAAAATATTTTCGGCTCCCCGTCAGAAATGTTTATAGATGTAAATGAGTGACTGTTTTTTTTTTTTTTTGCTTTTTTGTTTTGCAGCGCAGGAAGCACAGAAAACAAGTTATTTCCGTTTAGCTCACGAAGCAAATAGACAAAAAAATAACATTTTCTATATTTTAAGAAATAAAGAAGTCAATGGGGTAGCTATTTTGAAATGCGGGTACTGATGAGAAGCCGATAACTTTTCATTTAGCCTAATCATAGCCTAATTACAATAATCTACGGCATTCGAAATTAGCCGAAAATTTGGTTCCTGAACTTATATGAGCATTCGTAAAATGGATTTGGAATCCCGAGGGGAGGGGTCTAGGGAGTTGCCCACGGACATTGGTTCGTCACTTCGTCGTTGTGTTTAAAAAAAAAGATACAACTTTCCCAACTTCATTCAACACAAAGAATCGACTGCTTGCCATGGCCAGTAGTTAAGAAAGAAAACATGTTTACCGTGCCTTCATAGCCCGGTGAAAATCGAGGCGAAAATTTGGGAGAAGTCGATAGCAGATCAGTGAAATTAAGAGACGCAGTCGAGCTTTTCACCTGCTCGAGACCTCTCACAAACTTTGCTGAGGTTTTCCCCAGGCTATTGCACGGAAAACATGTTTTATTTTTTGTATAATCTATTATTTTCCGACTAAATAAACAGAACCATATAAGATAAAAGTGCAAATCAAATGCTAAAATAACTGAATATGAACTATACAAGATAAAAATGCTATGTTAAGATAAAATATAGTGATTGTTTTATACAATAAAATGAAATGACCTTTCTGCGCAAACACAACGCCATTCTTAAGTCAAATGCTAAAATAACTGAATATGAACTATATAAGATAAAAATGCTATGTTAAGATAAA
>JAOCPT020276146.1:0-13611 GCA_026546935.2 Palythoa grandiflora | reverse complement strand
TGGAATCAGTGTGTCGTGGACCTGTTTGTGTGGACACTGTATATGAGGAACTAGTACGTGTGGAATCAGTGTGTCATGGACCTGTTTGTGTGGGCACTGTATGTGAGGAACTGGTACGTGGTGGAATCAGTGTGTCGTGGACCTGTTTGTGTGGACATTGTATCTGAGGAACTAGTGCGTGGTGGAATCAGTGTGTCGTGGACCTGTTTGTGTGGACACTGTATATGAGGAACTAGTACGTGTGGAATCAGTGTGTCATTGACCTGTATGTGTGGACACTGTATATGAAAAACTAGTTCGTGTGGAATCAGTGTTTTGTGGACCTGTTTGTGTGGACACTGTATATGAGGAACTAGTACGTGGTGGAATCAGTGTGTCATTGACCTGTATGTGTGAACACTGTATATGAGGACCTAGTACATGTGGAATCAGTATGTCGTGGACCTGTATGTGTGATTACTGTATATGAGGACCTAGTACGTGTGGAATCAGTATGTCGTGGACCTGTATGTGTGATTATTGTATTTGAGGAACCAGTACATGTGGAATCAGTGTATCATGGACTTGTATGTGTGGAAACTGTATGCGAGGAACCAGTGCACGTGGAATCAGTATGTCATGGAAATGTTTGTCCGGACACTGTATATGAGGAACTAGTGTTAACAGAAGATCTTGAGTTGTTTTCATTGTGCTGATAGAAGTCTTAGTTGCAGTAAAATGAGAATAAAAGTATAGTTCAGTTTGTAGAATTATGAACTTTGGTAACTGTTTACGAGAGCATGCATGTGCCGGTGAATAATATTGATTGAGGGTCATACACAGAAAAGACAAAAATGTTTTCTATCAGAGAATGAACTAGAAGGTTCTATACCCACATGTAGCATGTGGAACAAAGAGGTTCTGAAAAGGAATTTTGTCTCTTGCACTGTAACTGAATTCACACTTCGACAGCATGAGGTATCAGTAGATTAGAGATCAAATTGAAATTCATTGTAGAGATGGTTTATTGAAAGAACTTTATGGCCCTAGCGGAGAATGGTTTGAATGACCCTAGTTTTTGGATTATCACAATTTTTTATCTCATTGCGTAGACTTTTTGTCAGTGGCTCACAGTTTCCGAAAGTGAACGAAATTAGTTTCTTTGAATTCGAAGTTAATCAGATTCAGTAAATATAATCAAGCTTTTGTTGCTCGTTTAAGCTGAAGTAAACCTCGATTTTGAGGCCATTCGCTTCCTCATACGTTGATATATGTACAACAACTCCATCCCCAGTTTCTGTGTCTCTTCTGACCAAATGTTTTCTTTTCTGCACGCAGAAAAGAAAAGCCGTTGTTCAAGATGTTGTAAAAAACTGGAGCATGATGGCATGACGCATGTGTGCAGGACAATAGCATGCAATGTCTGTGGCCGATCCTTTAAGACACAAGGCAATCTCCACCGCCATGCCTTTATACACACAGGACTGCGACCATTCAAATGCTTTGTCGAAAACTGTGGAAAGTCATTTGCGAGGAATGATAAACTTAAAGATCACCTCCAGATCCATATTCGTAAAGGAGTTTCTATTAAGCCAAAGTGTTGATTGTCATTTTTTTGTGATTTTTGGATCTTTTTCTGTCAGTTTCTCCTGGCGTCCCGTTCTTGGACTTTTTTCGTCATAAATATGTAATGAAAATGCATGTAAATCACATTAAGGATTATGCTTTTATAACAAAAATAGAAATGGCTAAGGTACATCCTTTTACCAGCCTATTGGCCCATTAGCTTATCTCTGGTTTCGTAGTGTTAAGCAGGTGATAGTCATTGACTGTCACGGGACACTAATATATCGCAGGTTAGCCTCCAGCAAAAGATGGTACTCATTTTACCAATCTCGTAAGTATGATGACACAATATTCTTTTACCAAAATTCGTCATTTTAAAACTCTGCTGTCATAACTTGGGGTTTGGTTCTTCATATGTTCTGTAGCCTACTTGAGATTTGATCAGATCACTACAGTTCAGTGCTTGAAGTTGCGATTCACTTGAAGCGAAATCAATCCAGTTCAGCCAAGGACTTATTTAACCAACAAATCACACACGTTTCTCACGTAATTCTGTTCTCCCTTCTGTGTAGCTGGCGCCGAGGTCTTGCGTTGCACTCAGTGCTTGGCGCGTTTGAAGGACTATGCAACTCACAAGTGTCGGACAGTCACTTGTTCTGTTTGTAATATGCCGTTCAAGCGTCAGCACACCCTCCGGCGCCACATGCTTGTACACACCGGGGTTCGACCGTACAAGTGTACAGTCAACAACTGCGGAAGGACCTTTGCAAGAAAGGATAACTACATGCAACATCTCCAGGTCCATGCACGGAAACGAAATCAGCCAAGTCGAAAGTGATAATTCTGTCGATTATTTCCACTTTTTGTGACAATGGTGACACTAAAACAGTTTTACTTTTAGAATTTTTTAAAGTTAAATCTGATTTAAAATCTCAGTTGTGACTCGGTAACAGCAAAGTTCAGAGCTCTAGAGCAGTAGTGTCATTGCACATTCTGTCACTTTTATTTTTTAAAGATCTCTGAAAAGAAAGCAATTTCATCATCAGATAAATTTGTTTTTTTTTTCCTTTCGACGGAACTAAATTAGGTTTTTGTTGGTTAAATATTTTGTCATGATATATCTATATATTTTGAATTTATTTGTCTGAGACACAGCCGCATAATCTGGTGGCCATTTTCTGAAGGGGCAGAACAGGCATTGCAAAGGACATAATCACACTTCTGCGCATGAGCAAGACGTGAGTCGATGTCAGGCAAGAGTACAGTAAATAACACAAAAAAGATACAATGATAAAATATGAAACAAAAAGTTGTTCTTGACAAATCATGTCGCAACCGAGAATAATCTATCATTCAGAACGACCACACACCTTTCTCCAGTCTTACTAATCGTCATTCGTTCCGGGGCTGCAACACGTTTTAGAAAGCTGTATAATAATAATAAGCTGTATTCGTCGTTCTGAATCTTTAATTATCTCGCTTGTGTTTTTACATCCATCGTCAAGAATCAATTTTCGTGTTTTATATTTTATAATATTAACTTTTGTTTGCGTTACTTTTCTGCATTCTGACATCGTCTTAAGAATCTTGAATCAAGTTTCACCATGCGCAGAACCGGGACTATGTCCTTGTAAGACATTCTCTAGTTTGTTTTTATTCTAAATAGGAGATGAAATTCCAATTTAATACCGAAGAGTCCGGATTCCTTGGCTGAACTTTTGTAGCAGTGTGGATTAGTCAAGAAAACGTTTAGATTGTAAGCTTCATTAAGCTTTGATGTTTCTGCATGAATTTCTTGAAGCATATATCGGACTCTTTAGCCTGGCTTTTTTATTGCAAAGTGGAATATTATTATTACTATTTTAAGTAGAATTTGTGTCTATCAACTGTAAAATGGCGCTTCATATTGTGGGGCGGGGAGTTTAGTTTAACCGTTTTTTGAAGAAAACAGTAATTCATGATTCTTAGATGCGTTTTTTACGATGTGACCACGTTTGTACAATAAACAGCGAATGTGTTGAGCGCATGCCCTCGGAACCACAAGCTCTCGTTGCGAAGTCAAACTAGGTTAGATTTGGGCTACTTTTTGCCATATCGAGAAAAGGTGATTCATATTAAATTATTTTTAAGTCGAGAGTACTGACTGAAATTTTTCTTTGTTTTGCCTCTGAAATAATCTCTCCGAGGACAAACAGTTTGATTGCGATAACCAGTTCGCCTCCCGGATGTAGCTAACCCGGGCAATTATAGAGAAAATATTTGTTATCCAAGGGGTAAGACTGCTAAAGCGTGCATTCCTGCAATCTATCTAGCGTATAGAAATCTACCTCCAGCCAGCCTGGTTAATAAACGCATGTTCATCTAGGTTATAACTGATGCAAATACAATTTTGCTTTCTTGCACGCTACAGAAACTTTCGTGTGCAAACGGTGTAATTGGAAAGTTGCTGGGGTCGAAGGTCACGTGTGCAGGTCGTACTCCTGTTCGCAGTGTGATAAAACATTCACTAGACAACAACACCTTCGCCGTCACATGTCCATCCACACAGGAATACGACCCTACTCTTGTACAAACTGTGGCAAGACGTTTTACAGAAAGGATGGTTTAATGAGGCACCTGGAGGTTCATATGCGAAAGAGCTTTGTTTGATGGATTTAGTGCTGTATAAATTTGCAAAACGCTGTTTTGGCCCCCTGCCATATTCTTTATTGATATCTTAGTAAAACATATTTTATTCTTCAATGGCAAAGGTAATAAAACAAAATATAAAAAAAGAAATTTTAGACATTATATAAATGGGCAAGAAATAAATGAAGTAAATATTTTGTTAGCTATATAAATCAGTTTTAAGTATGTCTTGCCTGTGAGATCTGTTTTTGAAAATTCGAGCTCCATTTGATAAATAACGAAGTGAAGACTTAGTGCAAGAATATATTCAGTGTTTTTTATTATACTGCACGTAAACTGTTTTTCTTTGTACAAAATAAAACACGTAATGCTTATATAAAGCTGTTGCAAAGTTACGTGTTTAGGGTAGTTAATATAATTTTATATAGTTTGTTAACAGGAAACCTCGCGGTCGCATCGGATCGATCGTAACTTTGTCAAAAAAATACACTGGCAATAAAAGAGATCAAAAAGAGAATTCTTGTGTTTCAAAGTATTGTTTAAAGCCTGGATTGGCGACCCGCTCTCATGGGGCGAGCAGAGCAAGGCTGTAGGGTAAATTTGACCCATTTGCCATAGTAAACCCGACACCCAATCCATCTTGAGTCAGAGCTGCGCCATTTTACCGTTATTTTGGTTTTTTATATTCATTTATGAATTTGATTGTGCTTCACGTTAGAATAGTGTGAAAATGAGGCCTACCTAGGTGTGGTTGGTAGTTGAAATACTGATCAAATGCTGTCTAAAAGACAACACTATTTATATGATTCTTGATGATTCAGAAACAGTGGAAGAAAATCATTCTTTATTCTAACTAACCAGTCTCTCCAGTTCTCAACACCGATGAATGTATGCAAAATAAAATGTCCTTGAAGCAGATTTTAATTAACATACTATGAGTATGTACTGAACGAACCTGATTGGCCCTTTTTTACTTAATAAACCGTGGATATTCCCCGACATTACACAATTTTCGGACCTGGTTGAGGAAAATATCGTGATTTGTCTGTGGCGAGCAAATTAGTTATTTACCGAAGC
The DNA here is from genome assembly GCA_026546935.2 of Palythoa grandiflora. Classification (NCBI taxonomy): domain Eukaryota; kingdom Metazoa; phylum Cnidaria; class Anthozoa; order Zoantharia; family Sphenopidae; genus Palythoa; species Palythoa grandiflora. The sequence goes on along the minus strand of JAOCPT020276146.1, from coordinate 8,361 downwards.
TCAAGACTGACGCAAATAACTAATTTGCGAGATAATTGTTTTAACATTCCATAACTGAATTTGCTTTTTCTGCTTTTATGTGCGAAGCGGAAAGTTTGCGTTGCCTCGTTATCACAGTCGGTTTACTCCAGTTATTAATGAGAAAATTTATTCGCATCCAAAGTACGCATAAGTAGTGTGTTATTTACACGCAAATCCGCAAGACATGTCATATGTAGGCAGTTGTTTATAGGTCACGGACCAATAAGAAATAAGTAAAAATTCCATAGAGTGATTAATTTTCTTCGTTCACGACTGGAAAAACTAAACGTTTTGTTTTATATATTCGGTTATGAGTAACGTTGGTTTAATGTGATAAAAAATCGTTCTGAAGCAAAGACCATTCACCAGTCATCCTAAAACACAAATTGTAAGCAGCCCCGGGCACTCACGCTTGGAGCCACGAGAAACACGCAGCGAAGTCAGTTTATATATGAAGTTTACGTTTTGTTTTTCATCATTTATCATTGAACTGGTTGTTATACATCGCAAAACATCTTGTCTTTTTCCCGTCTTTAACAGCAAGGGGTCGATGCTCGCGGTGCGACGGGAAGTTTGAAGTCGAACACGTTTGTAGGAGTTTTACTTGTAACGTGTGTCACAAGTCGTTCAGACGTCACCATCATTTGAGGCGCCACGCATTCATTCACACCGGATTACGACCGTATACATGTAGCCAGGAAAATTGCGGCAAGTCTTTTGCAAGGAAAGATTATTTTACAAAGCATCTTCAGATTCATGTGCGCAAAGGGACGTAAACATAGGATAATGAAGAGTTGGTAACTAAAACAAGATATCGATGAACAGTTAATTAATGTGTTTTGTTTTAACTGCGCTCGGAGTCACGAATCACTTGCACGGAATGAGTTGAAATATTTGATCGCGGAAAAAAGATAATTATTTTGTAGATCTAGTAGACAACAAAGCCGTTGTGTTTTGACGAATTGGCGTTTTCATTATCTGCAGAGCGGCCCGGACCGTGTGCCCAGTGCGAGGGTCGCCGTGCAGGAGGAACGCACATTTGCAGGAAATTCAAATGTTTCTCTTGTAGTAAGACGTTCAAAAGGCAACAGGAGCTACGTCGACACATGCGCATTCACTCAGGAATACGGCCCTTCGCCTGCAGTGTGCCGTACTGCGGCAAGACTTTTCCTAGAAAAGATTCTCTGATGAAACACCTAGAAGCACATGCAAAAAAAGGGCAAAGTTGAATACCAGACAGAACGAACTGGCTTCACGCTTAGTGTCCCAATAAAACACTCCTCTCTGTAAATCTTTTCATTTATTCCCAGATCCCCAAGTACTCTTCCCCGCCGCTACCCCATATTGTACATTATTAAGGTATATAATACCTGGCAGTGTGTCAAAATAGTTACTGTATTGTTTTACAATAATCTTACCAAGCAAATGGCCTTCGATCAGCGCCTGGTAGGCATAAAGGCTTTTTCTTCTGCATTTTCAAGAATGTGTTAGAATCTCTTGGGTTCAGTTAGTCAGCTAAACAAAAACTAAATATAGAAATCGGACATATTAATGTTTGTAAATTGTTTATTCCAGCACGTATTTCGTCCAGTACCCTACAACCTATAGTATACCCCCGTTTTCGAACCCACAGAAGAGCTGGCACGAATATTGTCTTGTCCTTGAGTCCGTCCTGCAATCGACAAACGGATGGCGTGAAAATTTGAATCGACAAAAATTTATCCCGCGAGACAAAGTTGAGTAAATTTTGTTAGGATATATTGACTTTTTTAAACGCTTGACTGCCGATCGGTAGCCATAAGTTAAAATGTTCCGTGTTGATACCGTAGTAATGTAGAAAATTATATATAGATGTTTATGTTTAAGTTTTGCTTCGCAAGTCTCAGAAAATGCCATCAAATTCGTTGATATTAAAACTTCCTTTTTTCGCATTTTCCCTCAGAAGGTTGCAGCAAGCAGTCAAAAATTCAGTTTTAAAGTTATTAGCTATATATATTTGAACATCTTCTAAGAATATTTTCTACATCAGTTCGAATTCAACACTGAACATTTTAAGTATTGACTTTTTTGTTTATCCCGGCATTGCAGCTTAGGCTCACGGACAAATGGAATTTTGTTTTATTTTGTCGAATTTTTTAACTTGTGGAAAAAAGGTCCGTGCAATCGATTCGCTGTTTATGTATGATTCTTGACCAATGACAGCGCGTGAATTCGGTTATTAAATAAAAGCTGATGCCAGACCAATTCATAAAAGATCCAGTTAACTATCATTAGACTTGAATTACTCCGTTTGTTTTAAAATACCATTTCCTTACAATGCCTGGCTTCCATTCAGCTTCTGCCGTTGATCCAGTTTTTCAGAACTTTTAGTTACAGAAGAAATGATATTTTAACTTAAAGTAGTTTAAATGTATTAAATATCTGAAAGATATTCCAAAAATTTAAGAATAAGAAGTTGATGGCTGTACATTAAAAATAAATTAGCATTTGTCTCTTCTTTTGTTTCTATTCTCCGTGATTAACAATGTTTTCTTTTTCAAACTATTTAACATAAAATTTCTGCAGAAAATATTTGATTTTGGTCAAACAGTTTTTGTTTCAACACAGGTTCAGACTGGCGAAATGTTCGGCCATCTTTGTTGATGACCGCGTTTTTGGGGGACTGGGTCGTGAGTAATGGGTACTTTTCAAACAAGAAGGGACGAGAATTCACAAACGTGCCTCAAATTTTTTTTTTCAAATCTTCGGTGACGAAAACCTCTCACTGATTCATGTCACTCTTGATGCTTTTTGAACCAGAGCTGTCGGGAATGACGTCATAGCCCATTCCCCCTAAAGGACGGTCATAACCAACAAGATGTGAACTTCAAATGCGGTTAAAAAATTGATTATACGTTCGATTTCAACAATTCATTTTTTAGGCTTCCCTATTTTCCAAACACATTTGGTGAGTACGAGCTTGATGAGGTAATCGGACATACTCGGAAAAGAAATTTTGAAAATTAGGGTCCACGAGCCAGCATTCCAATCCACTGAGAACAGTTTATAACTTGTTAAATTTGAACTGAAGAAATTTTGTCGACAATAACGCAGGGCGTTTGGGTGGCTAAACTTTCTGCCTTCACACAAGTTTATGTATACAGGTGGTGCTTGGCCAGCAATTGGTTTTGTATCTAGTTTATGTTTTAATGTGCATGTAGAAACCTTTTATCAGTCCAAATTGTGACACAACAGGCACTGGCTGGAGCTTGGTCACGACGTTTATTTGGGAATTTCTCTGCGAAAATATATGTTAGTCCAATCGAATTCGCCAGATAAATTGACTATTTGAGTTAAACTTGATTTTCACAAATTTTTGATTGAAATTGCCGCTGAGTTATTACTTACCATTTGTAGAATTTATTTGTGACGTCAACCACACGTCAAGGAACATTCATAGAAAGATATTTACTTGAGATGCAAGTGTAGCTCAGTTGGTAAGTGCGCTGCCGCCTGTGCTCGAGGTCCCCAGTTCGATTCTCAGTGACGTCTATTTCGACTTTCTGATGATCTGTGTAGCTTTAGCTTTTAATACCCGTAAAACGGAGCACTGACAGAGGGAGGGGTAAATTGAACATTAGTTGTATGAGCTGACAGAACAACCGTTGTCAGATAAAAGTCATCTTTAGTTTACATTCTACTTATCATAGCATTCAACAAGTCAATGATCGTAACCCTCCCAGTATATACATTCTCATCACACCTACATATTTAGAAACAATTACCAGTAGGTAACAGATATAATATGAAGTGCACGTTTTTGTTAGAACTTAGTAAATGTCTAACCTTTTTCGCCCTGTTCGGTCCAATCACGAGTAGCCGAGCACCCTCTGTTTCCGGCAGGATCATTTATTTCTTGAACCCGCATATTTCAACTAATTTTATGGATTCAGTCAAAGGGTTTTTTTTTCTTTTTTCTTTTTGAAGTTGTTTCAGTTTGAAAAAAGTTTGTTTGTAAATATTACGTCACAGAAATCCGCCTATAAGGCTATTACCCCTCGTTGGCCCGGCGGGTCTCTATAGTCAAATGATAATCGAGCTGCATCAGCGCTGGATTGCCTTACGGTAATTTCTTTTCATTACTGATGAAATGACCTCACCAACAGTTTTACTAAGGGTCAGAGGCAATAAGAGCCACCCCAGTCATAATAAAAGTGATTCTCGGCTGTACAACAACATTGGTCTATAATGAGACGTTTTCTTAGCTTGTGTCCACATCAGGACTTCAAATTTGATAATTCTGTTAATGTAACTTTCACCAATCGATTGTTTTTGCAGTTTGACTTTCCCTCGCGCTGCCAACTTGAAATTTGACGTTTTGGGGATGTAGTGCCAGTTCACTCTTGAAACAATAGCATGGGCGAGTGGGGGTCAGGCACTGATACGTCATATTTTAAGATGGCGGCGCGCGGAAAATTCAAACTATCGAAATAATCAAAAGGATTTGCTTGGTGTGAGCTATACATAAAGAATCAAATGTGAACCGACGATATGAACATATGGTAAGGAAAAGTCTGATTTTGAATTGATATTGCTGGACAGCTGAGGACCCCTTTAAACAAATGAATGAATCTGGCGGCTAGAAATTTCATGAAAAGAATATCTAATTGGATTCTGCAAGCTTTGTGTCTTGTCTCATTGCAAACATAAGGAATGAAAGCAGCAGTTGCTCTCATACCGAAAGTCTGCATGTTGTTGCCATATAAGGCAAAAGGTGGACGGAAGTTGTCTTTTGCTAACAGACTGCTCTGTGACTTAGGTAGAACAGCTAGCTAAAGCTAAATCCTTTTACGAGCTTGAAAGAACCAATGGTTGCATCGGTGTCAGGTCGAGCTCTGCCACGAGTCAACGGAAAGGCGAAAGGCTGAATATCGTTTAAATTTTCTCGACCTTCGTTGGTCGTGTTGGTAGCTAGAAAGTTTTATATGCAGTGAAATTTATTGACCTATGCAGAGATGGCGATTTTATTGGATTTAAGCCCCTGTTTTGTGACAGTAGAGCAATTTGTTGAGTGACCTGTGACCGGGTACATGTCGAGTCTCCAGCTTCCCTTCTTTCAGGAGGGTGATACTTCGCTTGCGTAATGCTAATCAAAACAGCGTCAGAAAGGCGTGAAAACTTGCAGAATTAATAAATAAAACGCACGCATGAGGTGAGACAACTTTATTACTCTTCAATCAATGAACTAGTGTAATTTTAACACGATTATTGAACCATTCACTCTAAGTCTTAAAAATAACAGTCTGCAGGACATATTCATCAGGAAAGTTAACTGCATGGGCACCCGACTAGTTTAGCTCTTTATAGTTATTTCGGGTGTCCAGCCACCAGTTTTCTGTGTAAAAAAGTGTTTTGCAAACTGAACGTTAATAAAGTCATAGATACTTCATCAGGTTCGCCATTTAAGCTTGGGCTGTTTGCCCTTTGAAGGGCGCGTGTGACGGTGCGTACGTCAAAAAGCCCGGGAAATCACTCAAGTGTAGATTCTGACCAATGACAACTCTTACTGGAGTAAAAGTTTCAAAATTAATTTTGATTCATGTATTGAAGGATTTGTATTTAATAAAACAATTGAATATGAGGTGAAAATAGCGAACTCGGCGCTTTGCACCCTGTCCGCTATCTATCACCTTATATTCAACGCCCGTTCGTGGAATAATTGGTTATTATTATATGACTTTGCCATTTCCTGCATTCTGATTGGTTCACGCCCGGTCTGTCAAAATGTGTATTCGGCCCACCGGCCTTATAAGCGCGTATTGGGACCGGTTTCCCGGATGTTGATTTTCAAAGAATTTTTGAAATTCGCAAAATTACTTAAAAAACGATTTTAAAGTACTTAACAGAACGCTTCCGAAGATTTCCGAAAATTTTTAGAAAATCTTCAAAAATCAAAAAATGCATAAGAAACAGTTTTTAAACATTGCCAAAGCTTTCCGATGATTTCTGCAAACTGTGGGATAGTTCCTATGATTTCCGTAGACGAAGGGATGGGATAAATTACAATAAGTAAAAAAAAGTGTTAAGCTCGCTTGCGCTCAGTCTGTATGAAAAAATTACAGACCTTGGTCTTTTTTGTATGTGCTAGTAAAGGCAAGCATAAAGGAGAAAATTCAAAAAATTGAAAAATACAGAGGGCTAAACTTAAGTGCGTGCAGCCGGTCAGGCACTCGCTGCGCTCAGTCCGTACTGTCAAGATCTCGGTCTGATATTTTCCCATACAGACCTCGTGCTCGGTTAATAATCTTTTAATATTACACGCAACTTTTCTCAACCTCTCCTCTGTTTACTTTATTACCCTTCTTCAATTTGATTTCAAGGTTTTTTATTTAGCTTTGTCTTTTATACAGGTCAGAAATATAAATGTGGCAAATGCAGAGGAAATGTAAAATCTGATGGTCCTCACATCTGTAGGATGCTAACTTGTGCAGTGTGCAGTAAAAGTTTCAAACGAGTCGATAATTATCGCCGCCACGTGTTTAGTCACACAGGAATCAGGCCTTTTGCATGCGAAGTGGAAAACTGCGGCAGAAAGTTCAAGAGAAAGGACACGTACATCAAACATTTGGAAGTTCACTTACCAAGACTACCGCTGAACAAGTAGAGACGGAATAACCTTCACGAAAACAATCTTTTTTTTATTAAAATGTATATGACACAGTGTTTTTTAATTGAGAATGAAGAAAAACATTTTTTATTTTTTTAAGACCGTTAAAGTTTACTTTAAAAATGTCCCGGGGACTGGGTTGAAAATTGGGTCGCCATTTCAAAAAGTTTGAATTCAACGTCGCTTGTTTTAGCTTGTTTTGACAATATTTGACTCGTATGTTTACAACTTTGACCGTTTAGCGCTCCTAGTTTACAATGTTTTTCGTCAATCTTCAAAAATTAAACTCTCTAGCTTGCCGCCATTGTGTTGTTTAAAAACAACCTGACGCTGTTTATCAGTCTCGAATCCCGCTTTTCTGCGCGAACTATTTTTCTTCCCCCTTCGGTAAACTACCCTATCGCCGGATCTCGAACGAGTCTTAAAAACTACCAGTTGAGATAAAAAAAATGGTGCTACGAAACTGTAAAATCATTTAATGAGTTTCGAAGTTATTTGTACATATCTTAGCAAAATTAAAATTTCATCACAAGTCTAAATTTTTAAATAATTTTAAAGACCAGTGAGCTGCCCTTGTAAGGCTTGTAACTTTAATTTATTTTTGAATTATCTTACTTTAAACAATGCGGGTAGGATTCAGTACAAGTAGTAATTGAAACTGTAATAAATATAAACTAGCTGAAATTAAGTGAGTGCTGCCGTAGTTAAGAAATGATATATTTGTTAGACTGATAGACTCTTAAACTGATGTGTAAAGAAATTGCCAACATACATGGATCATGGTCAAAAGTGTGTAGTGGTGAAGCAAAGTGAAACAGTTGGATGGATCGCGATAAAGAGTGGAACGGAAAAGTTGTAAGAAGCAGAAACCAACGGAAATGTTTATCTAACGAGTGTCTGTTGAAGGGGTTTTCAGCTTGTCTTTTGACTCTGTCGGTATATGCTTTAATGTGAGTGGCTAGTATTTGATTCTATAGACAGCTTTTTGGACAAGGGTTGACATCTGCAACAGTCAACGCCACAGCCGAAAGGAAATGAGGAAGCTCAAAAACGTGTTTATTTACATTACATTATGGGCAAAGCGGTCCACCCACCTTCCAGGGAAAAGCTCAGTGAACGAGGTTACAGGATTCGCCTCTGCGTTTGCATTTAGATGCGAAATTGAGCTGTGGCTAACAGGGTTAGATTGGAACTATGATATATGCACTACGAGCTGAAATCACGGAGAAGTGGACTCAAATGTTCAAAGAGATGAACGGGTTTAATCCTCAAATAACATAGCGGACAAAATATACTATGAATTCGGACCTCAATTTTATCTGTATTTGCCCTCCAATTTGTAATTTCACATGTGCAATTACAAAATTCCCATAGCAACTGCGTTTCGTGATCGACGCGTGAGCAAATTTCACTAAGGTCAATATCAATATGAAAAGCTGAAGACAAAATAAAAAGCCTCGTTTACAAGGTTCAGTTCTTAGAGTTCGGTTGAAGAAAAACAAAACTTTTAAATACTTTAACTTCCTTAAAAAGCAAAGTGGACAAGAAGCTCCTTGTTTCATTTGTCATTTGTTTACAGTTGACTGAATTCCCGCGCTTTTTGGCGTACACACCGATCACAGACCAGGGGCGTCGGCACGGGGGGGGGGGGCAAGGGGGGCCGTCGCCCCCCCAAAAATTATGTTTAAGCCCTT
>JAOCPT020275260.1:0-13613 GCA_026546935.2 Palythoa grandiflora | reverse complement strand
AGAAGAAGAAGAAGAAGAAGAAGAAGAAGAAGAAGAAGAAGAAGAAGAAGAAGAAGAAGAAGAAAAAGAAGGAGAAGGAGACGAATATGGGGTGGAAGACGAAGACGAAGAAAGAGAGCTCCGCACTGACGATACATGTGGCCTTATTGTAAGAGATGTGTACTGCGAATAATGAATACGATGACTGCCAATTTTAGTTGCTGTTGAAGAAGGTAGTGAAGCATAGCTCGAAGATGAATGTTCCTTCTTAATTGAATAAGATAAATTTACAACAGTCGCGGAAGATAGCGCTAAAAGGGTTGGAGAAATGGATCCTAAAACGGTTGCAAAAGACAACCGTGAATTATTTTTTAAAGATTGTGGTAAAAACGAAGAGGAATACTTTACTGCAGTCGACATTAGAAATGTCTCTCCACTTGTTAGATCAAAAGATGATGATGCATAAATTGGAAAATACGAAGCTGAAACAGAAGCCGCTACGGCTGCAGAAGATGGATCGGGGGAATATAAAACTAATAAACTTCGAGAAGTTGAAAATTTATTGTTTGGGACAGAGGTTGCTAAGACGCCTGGAAATGAGCGGAAAAATGATGTTGCAGTTGTTGGGGTGGATAAAGTTACAGCTGTTGAGGATGTAAGAGCTGCAGGGTCTGAGAGAGATGATGTTGCAGTGGATGGCAAGGATAATATAACATCTGATAAGAAAGATGGTGCGACAGGCAATGGTGAAGACGATGTTGTAGTTGTTGGTGAAAATAATATTACAACTTTTGAGGATAATGGTGTATTAGGAGCTAGAGAATAAGGTTTTGCAGTTCTTGGGGAGAATAAAATTGCAGCTGTTGAAGGCGTAAGAGCTACAGGGGCTAGGGAAGACAATTTTGTAGTAGATGGGGTGGGTAATATTACATCTAAAGAGAAAGATGGTGCTACAGTCGTTGGGGAAGACAATGTTGCAGTTGTTGGGGAGGATAATATTACAGCTGTTGAGGGCGCAAGAGCTACAGGGCCTAGGGAAGACAATGTTGTAGTAGATGGGGTGAGTAATATTACATCTAAAGAGAAAGATGGTGCTACAGTCGTTGGTAAAGACGCTGTTGCAGTTGTTGGGAAGGATAAAATTACAGCTTTTGAGGGCGTCAAAGTTACAGGGTCCGGGGAGGACGATGTTGCAGTGGATTGGAAGGGTAATATTACATCTAATGATGAAGATGGTGCTACTACAGGCGTTGGGGAGGACGATGTTGCAGTTGTCGGGGAGGAGGATACTACAGCTACTTGGGACGATGGCGCTACAAGGGCTGACAGAGGCGATGGTGCAGTGGATGTAGAGAATGATATTACTGCTAATAAAGATGCTCCTACAGTCGCTGAAGAACGCAATGTTACGGTTGACTGGGTGGATGGTGTTACAGCTAGTAAGGACGATGGTGCTACAGTCGCTGGGGAAGATGATATTGCAGTGGATGGAGACGGTAATATTACATCGAAAAAGGAAGATGGTGCTACAGTCAATGAGGAAAACAATGTTGCGGTTGTTGGGGAGGATAATATTACAGCTTTTGGAGACGATGGTGCTTTAGGGGCTAGGAAAGGCGATGTTGCAGTGGATGGGAAGGATAAGGTTACAGGTGTTGAAAACTTAAGAGCTGCAGGGTCTGGGGATGACAATGTTGCAGTGGATGCTGAGGATAATATAACAGTTGTTGACGACGATGATGCTACAGGTCCTGGGGAATAAGATGTTGCAGTAGTTGAGGAGGATAATATTTCAAATAATGAAGAAGATGGTGCTACACGCGTTCCTGTTGCAGTTGTTGGGGAAGATAATATTACAACTTTTGAGGACGATGGTGCTTTAAGAGCTAGAGCAGAAGACGCTACAGTTCTTGGGGAGGATGAAATTACAGCTGTTGAAGGCGTAAGAGCTATAGGGGCTAGGAAAGACGATGTTGCAGTGGACGGGGAGGGTAATATTACATCTAGAAAGGAAGATAGTGCTACAGTTGTTGAGGAAAACAATGTTGCGGTTGTTGGGGAGGATAATATTACATCTGATAAGAAAGATGGTACTATAATCGTTGGGGAAGACAATGTTTCAGTTGCTAGGGAGGATAAAGTTACAGGTGTTGAATGCGTAAGAGCTACAGGGGCAAGGGAAGACGATGTTGCAATGGATGGAGAGGATAGTATTACATCTAATGAAAAAGATGGTGCTACAATTGTTGGAAAAGACAATGTTGCAGTTGTTGGGGAAGACGATATTACAGCTTTTGAGGACAAGGGTGCTGCAAGGCCTGGGGAAGAAGATGCAACAGTTTTTGGGGAAGATAGTATTACATCTAATGAGAAAGATGGTGCTACAGACGTTGGGGAAAACGATGTCACAGTTGTTGAAGAGGATAATGTTAAAGGTTTTGAGGACGATGATGCTGCAGGGGCTGGGGAAGGTGATATTGCAGTGGATGAGGAGGATAATATTACAACTTTTGAGGACGATAGTAATACTGGGGCTGTGGAATAAAATGCTGCAGTTATTTGGGAGGATGGTATTACATCTATTGAAAAAGATGGTGCTACAGGCGTTGAGGAAGACAATGTTACAGTTGTTGACGAGGATAATATTACAGGTTTTGAGGATGATGATGCTACAGGCGTTGGGGAAAACGATTTTACAGTTGTTGACGAGGAAAATATTACAAGTTTTGAGGACGATGATGCTGCAGGGGCTGGGGAAGACGATGTTGTAGTGGATGAGGATAATAATATTACAGCTTTTGAGGACAATGGTGCTAAAGAGGCTGGGAAAAAAGATGCTACCGTTGTTGGGGAAGATAGTATTACAACTAATGAGAAAGATGGTGCTACAGGCGTTGGGGAAAACGACGCTGAAGTTGTTGAAAAGGCTAATATTACAGCTTTTGAGGACGATAATGCTGCAGGGGATAGAGAAGACAATGCAGTTGTGAATGGGGAAGATATTATTACAACGTTTGAAGAAGATGAAGCTACATGCGTTGGGTAAGACGATATTGTAGTTGTTGGGGAAGATAATATTACAGCTTTTGAGGACGATAGTGCTTTAGGAGCTAGGAAAGACGATGCTGCGGTTGTTGGGGGTGATAATATTACAACCTTTGAGGACGGTGATGCTGAAGGGGCTGGGGAAGACAGTTTTGCAGTGGATGGGGAGGATAATATTACAGCTTTTGAGGACGGTGATGCTGAAGGGGCTGGGGAAGACAATGTTACAGTGGATGGGGAGGATAATATTACAACTTTTGAGGACGTTGATGCTGAAGGGGATGGGGAAGACAATGTTACAGTGGATGGGGAGGATAATATTACAGCTTTTGAGGACGGTGATGCTGAAGGGGATGGGGAAGACAATGCTACAGTGGATGGGGAGGATAATATTACAGCTTTTGAGGACGGTGATGCTGAAGGGGCTGGGGAAGACAATGTTACATTGGATGGGGAGAATAATATTACAACTTTTGAGGACGATGATGCTGAAGGGGCTGGGGAAGACAATGTTACAGTGGATGGGGAGGATAATATTACAGCTTTTGAGGACGATGATGCTGCAGGGGTTGGGGAAGACGTTGTTGCAGTTGTTGGGGAGAATAACATTACAGCTTTTGAGGACGATGATGCTTTAGGGGCTGTAGAAGACAATGTTGCAGTGGATGGGGAGGATAATATAATAATTCTTGACGACGATGGTGCTACAGCAGCTGGGGAATAAGATGCTGCAGTTGTTGAGAAGGATATTATTTCAAATAATGAATAAGATGGTGTTACGCGCGTTGGGTAAGACGATGTTGTAGTTGTTGGGGAAGATAACATTAGAACTTTTGAAAACCATGGTGCTTTAGAAGCTAGGGAGGAAGATGTTGCACTTGTTGGGAAGGATAGTGTTACAGCTTTTGAGAACGATGATGCTGAAGGGACTGGGGAAGACAATGTGGCTGTGGATAGGGAAGATAATACTAGAAATTTTGAGGATAATGATACTGCAGGGGCTGGGGACGACGATGTCGAGATGGATGGCAAGAGTAAAATTACATCTAATGAGGAAGATGGTGCTACAGGCGTTGGGGAAGACGATGTTGCATTTGTTGAGGAGGACAATACTACAGTTATTGGGGACGATGGTGCTACAAGGGCTGGCAAAGACGATGATGCAGTGGATGGAGAGAATGATATTACAGCTAATAAAGATGCTGCTACAGGCGCTGGAGAAAGCAATGTTGCGGTGGACTGGGTGGATGATGTTACAGCTAATAAGGATGATGGTGCTACAGGGGCTGGGGAAGACAATGTTGAGATAGATGGGAAAAATAATTTTACATCTATTGAGAAAGATTGTGCTACAGTCGCTAGGGAAGACGATATTGCAGTGGCCGGGGAAGACGAGGATGCTGCAGTAAATGAAAAGGACAAAATGACAGTGGATGAAGAAGTTGGTGCTACAGTTACTGGGGAAAACGATGTTGCAGTGTTTGGCCATGGAGAGGATAAAGTTACAGCTGTCGAGGGCGTAAGAGCTACAGGGTCTCGGGAAGACGATGTTGCAGTGGATGGGAAAGGTAATACTACATCTAATGATGAATATGGTGCTACAGGCGTTGGGAAAGATGATGTTGCAGTAGATGGGAAAGGTAATACTACATCTAATGATGAATATGGTGCTACAGGTGTTGGGAAAGACGATGTTGCAGTGGATGGGAAAGGTAATATTACATCTAATGATGAATATGGTGCTACAGGCGTTGGGAAAGACGAAGTTGCAGTGGATGGGAAAGGTAAAACTACATCTAATGGTGAATATGGTGCTACAGGCGTTGGGAAAGACGATGTTGCAGTTGTTGGTGAGAATAATATTACAACTGTTGAGGGCGTAAGAGCTACACGGTCTGACGACGATATTGCAGTGGATGGGGAAGATAACAAAAGAAATTTTGAGGACGATGGTGCTACAGGGTCTGGGGAATAAGATGTTGCAGTAGTTGAGATGGATAATATTTTAAATAATGAGGAAGATGGTGCTACACGCGTTGCGTAAGACAATATTGCAGTTGTTGGGGAAGATAATATTACAACTTTTGATGACGATGGTGCTTTAGGAGCTAGAGAAGAAAATGTTACAGTTCTTAGGGAGGATAAAATTACAGCTGTTGAAGGCGTAAGCGCTACAGGCGTTGGGGAAAACGATGTTGCAGTTGTTGGGGAGGGTAATATTACATCTAATGAGAAAGATAGTGCTACAGTCGTTGGGGGATATAATCTTGCGATTGTTGGGAAGGATAATATTAAAACCTTTGAGGACGATGGTGAGTTAGGGGCTAGGAAAGAGTAAGTTGCAGTGGATGGGAAGGACAATATTACATCTGATAAGAAAGATGGTGTTACAGGCGTTGGGAAAGACGATGTTTCAGTTGCTAGTGAGGATAAAGCTACAGCTGTTGAATGCTTAAAAGCTACAGGGGCAAGGAAAGGCGATGCAGCAATGGATGAAGAGGATAATATAACAGCTTTTGAGGACAATGATGCTGCAGGGCTTGGGAAAGACGATGTTGCAATAAATGGGGATGATAATATTACAGCTTTTGAGGACGATGATGCTGCAGAGGCTGGGGAAGACAATGTTGCACTGGATGGGAAGGATAATATTACAGCTTTCGAGGACGATGCTGCTGCAGAGGCTGAAGAAGACGATGTTTCACTGGATGGGGAGGGTAATATTACAGCTTTTGAAGACGATGATGTTGCAAAGGCTGAGGAAGACGATGTTGCACTGGATGGGGAAGATAATATTACAGGTTTTGAGGACGATGATGCTGCAGAGGCTTGGGAAGACGATAATGCACTGGATGGGGAGGGTAATATTACAGCTTTCGCAGACAATGATGATGCAGAGGCTGAGGAAGACGATGTTGCACTGGATGGGGAGGGTAATATTACAGCTTTCGCAGACAATGATGCTGCAGAGGCTGAGGAAGACGATGTTGCACTGGATGGGGAGGATAATACTACAGGTTTTGAGGACGATGATGCTGCAGAGGCTGGGGAAGACGATGTTGCACTGAATGGGGAAGATAATATTACAAGTTTTGAGGACGATGATGCTGCAGAGGCTGAGGCAGACGATGTTGCACTGGATGGGGAGGGTAATATTACAGCTTTTGAGGACGATGGTGCTGCAGAGGCTGGGGAAGACGATGTTGCACTGGATGGGGAGGATAATATTACAGCTTTCGTGTACGATGATGCTGCAGAGGCTGAAGAAGACGATGTTGCACTTGATGGGGAGGGTAATGTTACAGGTTTTGAGGACGATGATACTGCAGAGGCTGAAGAAGACGATGTTGCACTGGTTGGGGAGGGTAATATTACAGCTTTTGAGGACGATGATGCTGCAAAGGCTGGGGAAGACGATGTTGCACTTGATGGGGAAGATAATATTACAAGTTTTGAGGACGATGATGCTGCAGAGGATTGGGAAGACGATGTTGCACTGGATGGGGAGGGTAATATTAGTTTTGAGGACGATGATACTGCAGAGGCTGAAGAAGAAGATGTTGCACTGGATGGGGAGGTAAATACTACAGGTTTTGAGGACGATGATGCTGCAGGGCTTGGGGAAGACGATGTTACAGTGGATGGGGAGGATAATATCACAGGTTTTGAGGACGATGATGCTGCAGAGGCTGGGGAAGACGATGTTACACTGGATGGGGAAGACAGTATTACAGCTTTTGAGGACGATGATGCTGCAGGGGCTGGGGAAAACGTTGTTGTAGTAAATGGGGAGGATAATATTCCAGATTTCGGAGACGATTGTGCTAAAGGCGCTGGGGAAGAAGGTGCTGCAGTTGTTGGGGAAGATAGTATCATATTCAATGAGAAATATGGTACGACAGGCATTGGGGAAGACGATGTTACAGTTGTTGTGGAGGATATTACTGCTCTTGAGGGTGTAAGTGCTACTTGGGCTAGGGAAGATGATGTTGCAGTGGATGGGGAGGGTAAAATTACATCTAACGAAAAAGATGGTTCTACAGTCGTTGGAGAAGACAATGTTGTGGTTGTTGGGGAGGATAATATTGCAATTTTTGAGGACGATTGTGATACTGGGGCTGGGGAAGAAAATGCTGCACTTAGTAGAGAGGATAGTATTACAGCTAATGAAAAAGATGGTGCTACAGGCGTTGGGGAAGAAGAGGTTTTAGTTGAGGTAGAGGATAGAATTACAGCTTTTGAGGAAGATGGTGCTACGAGTGCTAGGAAAGACGATGTTGCAATGGATGGGGAGGATAATAATACAGCTAATGCGGAAGATGGTGCTACCATCGCTAAGGAAGAAGCTGTTGCAGTATATTGCGAGGGTAAAATTACAGCAATTGAGGACGATGGCGCTGCAGTCGTTGGGAAAGACAACGTTGCAGTTGGTGGGATGAGTAACGTTACGGCTAATGAGGACAATAGTGCTACAGGGGTTGGGGAAGGCAGTGTAGCAGTGGTTGCGGAGTATGATACTACAGCTAATGGGGACGATGGTGCTACAGGGGCTGGGGAAGGCAATGTAGTAGTGGTTGCGGAGGATGATACTACAGCTAATGGGGACGATGGTGCTACAGGGGCTGGGGAAGGCAATGTAGCAGTGGTTGCGGAGGATGATACTACAGCTAATGGGGAGGATGGTGCTACAGGGGCTGGGGAAGGCAGTGTAGCAGTGATTGCGGAGGATGACACTACAGCTAATAGGGACGATGGTGCTACAGGGGCTGGGGAAGGCAATATAGCAGTGGTTGCGGAAGATGATACTACAGCTAATGAGGACGATGGTGCTACAGGGGCTGGGGAAGGCAATGCAGCAGTGGTTGCGGAGGATGATACTACAGCTAATGGGGACGATGGTGCTAAAAGGGCTTGCAAAGACAATGGTGCTGTGGATGGAAGGGATGATATTACGGCTGAAAAATATGCTGTTACAGTCGTCGGAGAAAACGATGTTGCATTGGACTTGGTGGATGATGGTACAGCTAATAAGAAAGATTGCGCTACAGTCACTGGGAAAGACGATATTACAGTGTGTGGGGAGGAGGAGGATGTTGCACTGGATGGAGAGGACGAAATGACAGCTAATGAAGAAGTTAGTGATACTGTTGCTAGGGTAGGAGATTTTTCAGTGCATGGGGAGGACATTATTACAGGTAATAAGAAAGATGGTGCTACAATCGCTGGGGAAGACAACGTTGCAGTCGAGGGGATGAATAACGATACAGCTAATGAGGACGATGGTGCTTCAGGGGCTGGGGCAGACGACGTAACAGCTAATGAGGACGATGGTGCTTCAGGGGCTGAGGCAGACGTGGTAACAGCTAATGAGGACGATGGTGCTACAAGGGCTGAGGATGACAATGTTGCCGTGAATGGGGAGGATAATAATACAGATGAGGAAGATGGTGCTGTAATCCCTGAAGAGGACAATGTTGCAGTTTTTCGGGAGAAGAATGATAAAGCTAATAAGGTGGATAGTGCTACAGGGGCTTGGGAAGACGATGTTGAAGTGGATGGGGAGAATAATATGACAGTTAATGAAGACAATGGCGCTATAGGGGCTGAGGAAGATGCTGGGGAGGATACGATTCCATGTAACGAGGACGATACTGCTACACTTGCTAGGGTAAAGGAGGTTGTAGTGAACTGGGAGGATAATATTACCGCTGTTGAGGAAGATGGTGCTACAGGCGATGGGGAAAAGGATGTTTTAATTATTGTGGAGGATATAGTTACAGCCAAGGAATGCGATGGTGCTGCAAGGGTTTTGGAAGAAGATGTTGAAGGGGATACTATCAACGCTTTTGAAGAGGATAGTGCTACAGTAACTGGGAAAGACGAAGCTTCAGGTGTTAGGGAGAATGATAATACAGCGAATGAGTAAGATGGTGCTATAATTGCTAGAGTAGAGGATATTGCAGTGGATTGGGAAGATAAAATTATAGCTGTTGAGGAAGATGTTGCTAAAGCGGCAGGGGAAGACGAAGTTTCAGTGCTTAAGGGAGATAACTTTAAAGCTAATGAAGAAGATTGTGCTGCAGTAGCTGGGGAACACGGTGTTCCAGTTGTTGGGGAGGATAAGATAAGAGCTAGTGAGAAAGAGGCTGCTACATTTTCTGGTACATACGATTTTACAATAGATTGGGATGTCAATATTACAGCTATTGAGAAAGATGGTGCTACAGGGGCTCGAGAAGATGATGTTGCATATGTTTGGGAGAATACTTTTACAGCTAATGAGGAAAATGTTGTTGCAGCGACAGGTGTTGGAGATATTGCAGTGGATTGGGTTGGGGATATTGCAGTGGATTGGGTTGGGGATATTGCAGTGGATTGGGAAGATAATGTTACAGCTAAGGAAGATGGCGCTACAGTTTCTGGAGATAACGATGTTGCAGTTGAGAAGGAAGGTGCTACAGGGGATAGAAAAAACGATGTTAAAGTTGATGGGGCAGATAACTTTAAAGCAAATGAGGAAAATGGTGCTACAGTTGCTGGGGAAAACGATGTGGCAGCGTTTGGGGAAGATAATATTTCTGCTAAAGAGGAAGATGGTGCTGTAGGGGTTGGGGTATACAATGATGCAATGGATGGGGAAAGTAATTTTACTGTTAATAAGGTAGATGGTGTTCTAGTAGTTGCGGAAGGTAAGGCTGTAGTTGTTGGGGAAGATAAGATTACAGCTGGCGAGGAAGATGGTGCTACATTCCCTGGGGAAAACGATGTTGCAGTGGATGAAAAGGATAATATTACAGCTTTCGAGGACGATGATGCTGCACGGGTTCGGAAAGATGATGTTGCAGTGAATGGGAAGAATAATATTACAACTTTTGAGGACGATGATGCTGCAGGGGCTGGGGAAGACGATATTGCAGTGAATGGGGAGGATAATATTACAGCTAAGGAAGAAGGTAGTGCTGCAAGGATTGAGGAAGACGATGTTGCAGCTGTTGGGGAGGATAATAACAAAGCTTTTGAAAAGCATGGTGCTACAGTAGCTACGGAAGACGATGTTGCAGTTGTTGGAGAGGAAAATGTTACAGCTAATGAGGACGATTTTGCTGCAGCGACCGGGATAGTGAATTTTGCAGTAGATTGAGAGGATAACATTACAACTGTTGAGGAATATTGGGCTACAGGAGCTGGGAAAGACGACGTTCTAATTATTATGGAGGATAAAGTTACTGCTAATGAGAACGATGGCGCTGCAGTAGCTGGGGAAGACAATAATTTACTGGTTGGGGAGAATAAAATTAAAGCTAATGAGGACGATGGTTCTGCACGGTCTGAGGAAGACAACGTTGCTGTGGTAAGAGAGGAATGTATTACATCTAATGAGGACAATTGTGCTACAGTGGCTGGGGAAGACAATGTTGAAGTTGTTGGGAAGGAAAACATTACAGCTGTTGGGGGAAATGATGCTAATGTCACTGGGGAAGACAGTGTTGCAATGGATTGGGTGAATGATGTTACAGGTAATAAGGACGATGGCACTTCAGGTGCTGGGGGAGATGATACTGAAGTGGTTGGGGAGGAAAAAGTTACAGCTAATGAGGAAGATGGTGCTACAGTCCTTGAGGAAGATGATATTACAGTGCTTTGGGAGGTTAATGTTACAATTATTGAGGACGATTGTGCTGCAATGGAGGGGGAAGACGATGTTGCAGTAGATGGGGAGGATGATATTAAAACTGTTGAGGAAGATGGTGCTACAGGTGCTAGGGAAAACGATGTTGCGGTTCTTGTGGAGGATAATGTTACAGCAAATAGGGAAGATGTTGTTACAGTGACTGAGGAAGGCGGTGCTAAAAAGATTGTAGATGATATCCCTACATAGATTTGAGGAGATAATGTTCTATAGATTGAAGGAAATGGTACTACAGCAACTAAGGAAGACGATGTTAAATCGTGAGGGTATAATACTATTACAGTGGTTGAGGTAGATGATATTATACTACTTTTTGGGTAAGTTAATAAGGTATTGGTTAGGGATGTTAGGGAAAGAACTGGAGAAGATGCTATTACATCCCCCAGGAAAGACGATGTAACATTGGTTGTGGGAGATAATATTTTACTAGTTGGAGAGAATTGTTCTATACTAATTTGAAAAAATGGAGAAGTTATAGTTTGTGAAGATATTTTGTTTTGGGGATATGAAGATGCAGAGGTCTGAGAAGACACTTCATTATTTGGGAACGAGGTTGACACAAAAGAAAGGTCCAGTGTCTTATGACTGAAAGAATTTGATGTTCTTAGTGCTTTGAAGCCTAGCAATTTTGACAAAACTGTTGTAGAAGAGTCTACTATAGAACGAATTGGCATAACGTTTGAAGTTTTTAAAGAAACAGATGAAAAAATTGCATTCGTCATAGCGGAAACGGAAAGCATTAGTGGTGACCTTAAAATTGCTCTTTTATGATTGGAACTAAGCAATGGGCTTGAAGTGCTCAAGGACAAATATTCTGGAAACTTGAGCATGCTAGTAGAGTTTAAACTAAAATAAAAATCTCGTAAAGTGGACTGTGAAGAAAATAGTTTGACTATTGTGGTTGAAGAGGTATTGTAGATTATTCTGACTTTTGAAAAAGAATCCAAAGATAAAGACGACGAGACAAGTTTAGTGTTGCCAGATCTGAAGTATTTAGAGAAGCTAACAGAACCTATGTCAGAACCTGAGTGTGCAGGTAAAGTAGCTAAGATATCAGTTGACAATAAGAAAGGCGTACTTGTGACGGAGGAAAAGGATTGCTTCAAAGTAGGAGTAGGGACTAATAATATATCATATAAATTTAAGGCACCATATAAATAGTTACGGCTAGTTGCAGAAGCAATGGATTTACTGAGAACAACTCCTGAGATAGAAAATGAGTTTAGATATTTTATACTAGCAGTAGATTGCAATGAGTTAAAGCTTGACTTAGACGTGGAACCTACGTGCACTAGGGTGCTAAGGCTGGAAGTAAAAACAGGTTTAGGCTCAGAATTTGTGAGATGGTCGGTCAATGTGGATCTAGTAAACAGTGAAAAAGGAGAATGAGAGTTTATTGAGAATAAACTAGAAGAATTAAGGACTGAGGAAGAAGGAGAAAAAGACCGTAATAAAGAGAAAGCGATTGTAGAAACAGATGTTGAGTTATTTGGCCACTTAAAAACACTTCCATTTGTTTCTGAAAACGAAACAATAAAAAATGTTTAGAAGTTTAACGTACATTTCAGTTTATAGAATTACCCACTTCATCCATGGAAGAACATATGCGTACATTCACAGTTCACAATAGTCTCAATTTTTTGGAGTTGTTAGTTTGACGTCAAAATTAAATCTAATCCGCTGACCTCAACATGTTTTCCCAATTCAGTCTGGGGAAGATGCTTTGTTTTAGCTGAACATTCTGTCGTGTCTTTTCACTATCGCATCTAAAACAAAGAGCCTTATTTTCCAGGACGACTGTAGTGGGAAAATACTGAAGTCGACGGATTAGTTCTATTGAATAAGCCGCGAGTTTAAAGACGTGTCTCACTAGTCGAAAAAGACGGGAACCGTGTGTCCCAGAATTAGTGACACAATGATACAAGCCATGTGATTGGTTGACAGATCGATTAAATCTTAGCTCAGATGCAAAGCCCAAAAATAAATACCACGATTTTTAAATTTATCAAGAAACTGGTGGTAAATAGAGATTAACTACAGGTCAAGTGCTTGATATCATTAACGATTTTGAGCTTTAGGTTGCAAAGTGACACTAAAACATTGGAAATCATAAACATGATTCATCTATATTTCTTCTGTTATTTGGTGAATTTTTCTGGTTGTTTTTTACATATGACTTTACACAAGTTTTAAATGAAAATCTCATTTTTCTCGTGGTGCTTGTGCTCTCATTTTGACTTAAAAGGTTTGAATATCATTTTTCTAAAATCGAATAAGCGGCGACTTTGAAGCTATGTTTGAACGCATGTTTCGTTGTTTAATTTATAAAAAGGCGGGAAACGTGCGCAAAACATATGACACAATAATACAAGCAATTCGATTGGTTGAAAACATTTATATCGGGCTTTTTCATTGGACGGTTTTGCCGCGAAGTGATATAACTTCGCTTCACTGACATCGCTTGTGATCCCTAATATGTTTCTTTTCACGGCTTTATCACATGGATATCTAGCCTAAATGTGAAATAAATTAAAATATTTATCTCATATATCATGTACTTACTTCCCATAATAAATCCTGGATTCATTGCTAAAGTCATTGTCAGAACATCAATTAAGGTAATCTACAACGAGAAAGACAAGAACAGATTTCAACGCGACATGCACGGAAAGATTAACGGACGACAGAATATATTCGTTACGAGTCGAAGATCAAACTATTTACATCAAACAAAACGGTCCAAACCTTTATTGTGTAGACTGTTTTCTTTATTATCTTACTCATCTTGTTTCAGCTTCAGCGACCAGGTCGCATGAAATCGTATTTTAAATGCAGCTTTGAATAACATTCCGCCATCTTTTTGAGGGGCGGACCATTTTAGAAGTGATTGGGGTTGGGA
>JAOCPT020274392.1:0-13616 GCA_026546935.2 Palythoa grandiflora | reverse complement strand
GTAAGATAGGGTTAATCCGGGCCTAAGCAGTTTATTTGAACATGCAAAAGTGTTATTGATGTCATAACACAGACTTTATGTCTCAAAAACTATTTAGTACTGACAAGATGTTGTAAACCCGGACTTCTTCGGGTAGTTGTTTTTCACGAAGCAATAAACGAACCTCAGAAGTCAACCTCAGAAGTAGTCAAGCGAGTACTCAGCCATTCTTATTCACCTACAGATTTTTGTAAAAATATCTTATTCAGCTAACAATAATAGTAATAGTAAAAGCGGTAGTAACCAGAGAACTTAGCAATTTCACAATACTTAATCATTCTTTATCAAAGTGTTGGCCAGTTTCTAACGTTCTCCTTCTGTTGCTTCCCAAGCTAAAAAACTTTTCTATGCTTAATGCTGTACTTAATATTTATTTAAGGACCCCTGTGGGTGGTCGTAAAGCTTGCAGAGAACGGGGCTCTTTTGTCGTATTTACAGAAGGCACGCAGTTCCCAAAACTATGAGAATATTGCTGGTCCGGATGACGGGCTGACACTAGCAAAGAAGCTCAAGCTGGCTTGTGGTATAGCTAAAGGAATGGAGCACCTTTCCGAAAAGAAGGTAAGACAAGATAATAAAATTGCTAAAAATTAAACTTTTCTTGAGCTTCTGTTCATATCAGAAACTCGTATTTGACATTTTTTTATTCAGTTTATACCAAGCAATTCTTTAATCGTCTCCAAAGTTTGAATTTTCCGCGCGCGTTTTTTGGTTGCGGTGCGAAACGTTCACTCGTTCACTGCTGCTGTTGTTTGTCGAGAGTGGAGACTGGCACTACAACTCAAAACACCACATTTCAAGATGGCGGTGTTCAAGAAAGTTATACTCTGTAAGAACAATCAAAATAAATCGCTTGGCGCTAGCTGCACGAAGAAGCTTATCAAATTTGAGACCCTGATGTGGACACGTGCTTAACCCTTTAAGCCCCAAGCACGACAAATGTGTTGTTAAATTCTCCCAAATGAGTTCCATAATTCCTATAGAAGCAAATTGGGAGAATTTGGCATTTCAACTTCCACAACTTATTTCACTTGATCAATTGCTTGCTTCTCATTACCAGTTCTATTGTTTTGTTTGAATTATGTAAGGAGAAATTGGAGATTGATAATTTGCCTGGGGCTGTGAGGGTTAAAATACGCCTCATTTAAGATCAATATTAATCTACAGCTGAGGATCCTTTAAAGAGCTCAAAGGCCATTAAAAACATTTTTAGATACTGTGTAAAATCCATTGAGCCCATTGTGAATTTAAAGACCGTTTTCAACGTACCAGCTATCACTTGAGCAGTAAAAAAAACGACGGATGAATTCCTAGATTTTCAGGACCTATGAGGTGTAAATTGTGTATTGAGACCACGAACTTTGTATTAGGACCTCTCTCTGTAGCAATCTAGTCACAGTCCATCGCTAATGCCCAGCTTCTAAACAACAAAGTAATACCAGATAAAGCAAAGCCAATAACAAAATATATGGTGTAAAAAGTTTGAAGGTCTGAAAAAAATAATTCGAAGCATTAGGCAATTTGACAAGTTTCACTCGATATAACTATCGTGCATACCAGCACGCAAACTGCAAAAACTGTTCATCATCAACATTAATTGAAACTGCAAGCTTATATGAAATTATTCTAATTGTTAAGTAATATAGGCCTCTTTCATAACTGGCGGCCACTTGAATATACTTTGTCTTCATTCAAATTATTATTCTTCTTCGCCTCGTAGGGAGTATTGTAACTGGGAACCAGCTCAACTTTCGGCGATCTTTTATTTTCCTCCATGGTTTTGTTGGCCTCTGCCCTGGCCTCGGTAGAACCGTCGTGGTGTTAAACTTTGGCCAGCATAGAGGACTAACTTACTCCTTATAAGAGTTTCAACAAAAGTGAGGAAAACTGAATGGCGCGTTTTACCATACCAACTGCAAACAATAGCAAAGTGTCACCGTGTCATCACCTACACGTTGCTACGTGACAGTATGGCATGATCTTTTGATTTCTTAACTCAACAAAAAGGGTAGTGACGCGCTAATTTGAATACAAACAATTGAATACTACAGTCACAGCCAGTTATGATAATTGAAAAACGTTTATTAAGTGCTTAATAGAAGTTTGCAATGGTTACTGATGTCAGTGAGGCGCAAACAAATGTTAATTATTTTACCTTTTGTTCCAGTGTGTTCACAGGGATCTTGCAGCACGAAATGTATTACTTGGAAAAAATGACACACCAATGGTTTCAGATTTTGGCTTATCACGTGATATCTATGAGAGCGGGATGTATGAGAGCACATCCGGGGTAATATTTAGTACCATTTATTTCTAAATAAGTCTCGACTTTGATATAGAATTAGTAAGGAAAACAAACGCGTTTGTTTTCCTTATTCATTTCTACTTGTTTATTTTTGATATTATATCTTTTATTGAAAGGTTTTATAATAGAAGTGTTGACGATTAATGTTTGTTTTCCCAACGTTTCGAAACACATGGTATCAATTTCAAGAATGTTTTAAATTCAAATCGATAAATTGCTCTTCAATATACGTGGTGATATACATCAAAGGACTGAAGCCGTCTTTAAGCAAACGATGAGACTCCTTAAAGGCTATATTTTTTGTCTCTAGAGGTAACATCTAATTGTAATTTTCAAGCTCAACATTGTAACGACGGGCTTTGGGAGAAGGAAGCTCATAAAGAGACCGGACATTAACTTTATCTTCAACCAAGCGAAACAGTGTCACTCTAAAGAGTAAAGTTGGAAAAGTGACGAATTTCAAATCACATTAATCGGCGAAACCACAAAGGCTAATTAACTAGCTAGAAAAAGCTAAACAGAAAAGACACTGAAATTTGCATAATTAATGAAATATTTCATCATAGATATAGCACGAATCCACTGTGTTTTCTGAGAAATATTTTGACAATTGCACGATGATCAAACTTTTTTTTTACATTTGCAATTGCCAAGACTGTCATCAACATTATCAGACTTTCTGCGATACTGTGAATAATTACGACAGTGATCTGGGCTGTAATTGGCTGAAATCAATTTCAGGAGGGGCAAAATATAACAGTGTAATGAACAGAGCAGTAAAGGTTAAATTGTAATTCATATGTTGATATTCAAAAATGTTATGAATTGACTCTACAGGGAAAATTACCTGTCAAGTGGATGGCTATTGAATGTCTGGAGGATTATCATTACGACTATCAGAGTGATGTGTGAGTTTCAATTAAATCTCTTTATTAATTAGTTTTGAAGCAGAATCTTTCTTTGCCTCGTTTCCTTTATTACAAACAGGGCCAAATGTTGAACAACGTTAGAAAATTCAATTTGAAATACAGGGCTGGGTTGTTTTACTCCTATTTTTTGGGGCCTTCACTGGCTACCGATACCTACAAGATTGGAATTTGAGGTCCTACTCCTTACTTACAAGTCACTCCACAACCAAGTTCCATCCCACTTATCTGATTTACTTAAGTTTTGCCGTCAAATCCGCACACTTCGCTCTTCTACGAAATCCTTATTACAGACCTCTCATCGTCCTAACACGATCTACTATGGCGAAAGGGAGTTGGAGCCTGAGCATATATTAAGTCAGCTTCGTCGCTCTCATCATTCGTCATTCTCACGCATTTAATAACAACGATGATCTTATGAAAGCTTCCTTTCCTAAAATTAACAAATTAACAAAAATCAACCAAATTTTTGACAGGGTTTGTTGTTGATGCAAGTTTTCTTTTTATGATTTAAATTTTAGAATTCTTTCGATGACCATTTTTGTTTGTTTTCAGCTGGGCTTATGGTGTAACGTTATGGGAAATTGAAACTAAAGGTAAGATTTTAATGATCGAGATTTACAAATAATAAACAAGTTAAACTATTTTTCTAAGTTAATCAAACAGCTAAACCTAGCTCAATGTCGAATTTACATTTGATAAATCTAATGCAAATGGATACACCAGAATGATATGACTTCAGTGCGCATTTGTTACTGATTCGGCAACTATTTCAATGACTTAGTTAGCTTAAAGATGTACATATTGTGATATTTTTGGGTCAAAACAACAACGATAAATTGCATGAAGAAACTGATTTTAATATTTTGTGCGCATGTCGCACGCCATGGTTGTCAGCTCTCTCAATTACATCCCATAATACTTTGTGGTCTAATTCTCTCTTAACTTCCGGTATGTAGCTCATTGTCTTTCCTTCCGGTTTGGAAGATAAACTTTACACTTATTGTCTTACAGGGCTTATTCCGTATCCTGGTCTCAATGGTCTTGAAATACTGAAAGAGTTAAAGAGTGGCTACAGACTGGAGAAACCCGATGGCTGCTCTGATGAAATGTAAGTTTTTATCTTAGTTTTTTTTTCAAGAGTGCCTGCTACTAGAAGCCGGTTACTAGATATTTTTTTTACCTTGTACCTAATAGACAAAATCAAGAGTCCATTACTAGGCACGTTCTTCATCAGTTTCTCCCTATTCACTTCGACCAACAAAGTAGTACAGAAAGCCGGGAGCCAATTATTAGAGGTGTTCATATTCCTCTATTCACCTTGACCACAGCACAGTTGTAAACAAATCCAGAAGCCCATTACAAGGAGTGTTCATCTCCCGCTATTTACCTTGACTCCAGAGCACAATAATAGACAAAATCTAGAGCCTATTACTAAAAGCACTTTCCCTGTTCACCTTGATCTTAACTCAATAGTAAACAAAGGCAAGAGCCTATTCCTAGGAATTTTGGTATTCCCTTATTCACCCTGACCCCAACACACCAGCAGAGAAAGCCAGGAGCCCAATATTAAAAGCGTTCATCATTCACTATTTATTTTGACCCCATCACAGTGGTAGAAAAGGAGCGTTCGTACTTCCCTATTCACCTTGACCACAACAGTATAATAGACAAAGCTAGGAGCCCATTACTAGGAGTATTCATCTTTTCCCGTTCACCTTGACTCCACCACATTTGTAGAGAAATCCAGGAACCCGTTCCTGGGGGCGTTCATCTTTCCCATCAATCCCAACACAGTAGTAGACAAAGGCAAGAGCCGATTACTGTGAACGATTTATTTTCCTCTATTTACCGTGATAAAGACACTGTATTGGACAAAGCTGTTTCTAACTTTTGGTTGGGGCATAAAACTAACGCTAAAACGCTACCGTAATTTCTCACAAACTCACCTAATCCTGTCAAAACTTGCCGTGAGTTTGGAGAGTTTTGAGAAAATAATGGGTCAAACTTTTTTTATGTCAAATGACCAAAGGCAAGTGTAGAACTTAATATCGCGCTGACCCGAAACACTGCTGTGTGTCACCCAAAGACACCCTGTTTGCACTAATTGTATTTCTAACTTCTTAAATAGCTGTCAGTATAGGAGAACTGTGCGCTGAAATTGACTTTTTATTGTTTAAAAATTTAGGCATTGTAGAACAACTGTATGAAGTTTTTTTCAGGCGTTAGCCGAGCACTTCAGAAAAAAGTTAAGGTTTTGTAACAAATTGATAAGATTTTATCGGCGGCTCAATATTTGATGTCAGCGGTTGTATATGACGTAAGTTACGATATTCAGAGCTTTTAAAATATGGTTGCAAGACAACAGAAAAGCGGAGAGGTTCAACCATACCAGAACGAACCAACATGTGCACAGGGGAAACATCGCGACTTTGTGATTATTGTGCAGCTACACTTTAAAAGCTCTGAATATCGTAACCTACGTCATATACAACCGCTGACATCAAGTATTGAGCCGCCGATCAAATCTCGTATTATTGTTACAAAACCATTACAAAGCATTATTTTCAGAACTGCTCCTCTAATACTTGAAAAAAACTTTATATAGTTGTTCTTTTGTGCCTAAATATTCAAACGATAAAAATTCAATTTGACATTCAATTCTTCTTTAACTTGTTTTAATTAATCATAAAGAATTCAGATCCTTTATTAAATATTGATGTTTTCTTGGTTCAGGTATAACATTATGCTCGATTGCTGGATATCCGACCCTTCCATGCGGCCAACTTTCCATGAATTAGTTAAAAGGACAGAGTCTCTCCTACAAGACGTTGTGGTAAGAACTTATCTCGGACAATATTTACAATAAAATACCTTTGCAGTTAAATAGTTGTAGAAATTTGCCTGGCTGTTTTTTAAATTAGTTTGTGAATGGACTTAATTCATGACGACCTCACGTTAGTGTTTTTTGCAGCAAAGTGCAGCGAATTGTGGGGTGGTTTGTATTCATTTTCAACAGTTTTGGGATTTTTCTTCTGTAGTGACATCTCGATACCTTGCATATGGCTGTACTGATTCTTATGACAAAAGTGGGACTTGTTATTGGTATCATTTTCAGCTCAAGATAAGGAGTTGTGGGCAACGCAGACTTTTAAAATCAAACAAATGTTTCAACATAGAACATATAAAGGTTCACTATAATCGGGCCCCACGGATCACCTGCGGATGAGTCTACACCCCGTAACTTGCTATGTTGCCAGCACGGTGAGTCCCGGTGGTGTAGTGGTTATCGTGGCTGGCTAGAGACCAGAAGGCGCGGGTTCGAGTCCCAGTCGGGGCATTTCACTGTCTTTTCTTTTCTCTCTCTCTGAAGAGTATGTCGAACGTAATATTCACAGCGTTCTGTGTCTTATTTGTTCAGTTTATCTGGAAAGCCGTCTATGCCTCAAAAATATAAAATAACTGTTCTATAAGTTCACCAAAACAAGATGGTGGGCGCAAGTTTTCGTTTTTGGACTTAAGATGATCAATGATTGACAAAGTGAAAGAAAATGAAAATCTAAGTAGATTATACCTTTTTGGTATATACAAAAACCCATACATTTAATTTCGATGTAAAGTGGCATTTTGTACATCTAAATCGTATCTTAAGCTGAAAACAAAGTGTCTATTAATGAATTCAAGAGTGGCGTTTAGGCAAAGGTCTTTCCACAGGGTAGAGATTATGAAAATACTAAAGGTGTTAGAACGTCCATAGGGATCGAAAAGGAAAAAAAAACGATAAATACGGCGTCCTTACGTAGGGCAACGATTCACGATTTGAGATTACGTCACAATGTGTGTGTCTGCAAGTTTTATTACAACTTGCGTCCTTATTTTATTTCATTCCTTCGGCTCTAGAGGGATATTCTGCCCCTATCCTTCCCAATTTAAATAGAATAAAAGAAAACGTTAAATATGCGACACTTATATGATACCATCGTTTCTATGCCATGCAGGGATATCTGGAAATTGACGTTCCGGAAAAAGAAGAAGCTTCGGCTGTTCAAAACACTCCATATGACGAAATTAGTCTTCCAGAAGAATAACGAAAGTCGACCTTTCTTTGGACGTGTTTGAGAGAAACCGGCGAATATCATTAACCAAGCAACAAACTGATTCTCTTCTACGGTAGAGTGCAAGGTCCAAACGAGTATATATATGGTGTCCGAACTATAAGTTTACAAAAACTTTAAGGAATAAAACAGACGACTTAATTTTTTAAACATATTTCGTCAGCTTGCTTTTGCAATCTTCAGTAAAGCACGCTGATTTACATGAGTTTTGTACGACTAAATACGTTAAAGGCGTTACGTAGGTTATATAGGAAAAGTTTAAGGTGTACACGATAAAGCTGTTTATTAAGAGTAGGGCTGTAAAGGATATTAATGGTCCTTTTATCTTAAGTTCAATAATAATAATAGTCTGTTGATGCCTAATCTAATATCTAATATCTCAAAAGATTCAAAGAAAAATAAAGAGCAACATCCCAGTAAACTTTCTAGGTGCAGGAGACAAACTGTCCAAACAACACCAAATACTAATGCTTAACTTTATATACAGACAGTATATATGTATATTTCCTCCTTTTCTGTTTAAAACTGAATATATTTGTAACCTTTGACACTGGTACAATTATTTTATCTAATCTCTGCATTATATTTGTATGTGGCTTTGTATTCAAATTCAATAAAATGAATGTGAATATTGTTTGCTCGTGGATTGCAAATATTATTTGCATGGAAATCGTCCTGCATTGTAGTTCCGCACAATAAATCAACAACCTTTACTCACTTCGAAAACATTGCACACCATTAACAAAACCCAAACAACTCACCTGGAAACAGCGATTTCTAAAAACGTCGACCTTATTTTATTCATTTGTCACAAAGTACGTTCTGGGTTTGTCAATTTTGTCATATCCAGCAAGATCGTTTTTGATCCGTTTTATACCGGCAGTTCAGTTGTTTGTGGTCGTTTGAAACACTGCTTTGTACCATATCAATCACGCATTGCGGACTAATTTATTTTTGATATAATACAAAAAAAAAAAAAAAAACGAAAGTAAAAACGAGCTGTTATCAGTTTTGCCCGGCAGGGATCTTTAAATTCTTGTGTTCAACCACAAAATATTGCCCGCCACGTGGTTCATGAGAACATGCAATATCCACAATCAGCCGTGCTTCAGTCGAGCAGGAGATGATCAGGTATTAACATCAACCGCAACTATAGCTTAAGATACCACAGAATTTAATTACTAAGACGGTGGCTAATATAAGTTTCGAAAGGTGTTTGACACGCAAATTAAAGACAAATAGTCTAATAATAGTTTGGAAAAAATTAAGAGTCATTAGTTGATGTACTGTATTTATTCGATTAAGCGCCCGGGGCGCTTATTAAATTTTTGGTTGTTTTAGGGGAGCGCTTACTCGAGAGGGGCGCTTATTAAATTTTCACCATATTAGTCGCAAAGACATTCAAATCTTGAGCAAATTGATTAGCATTTTTCACTACACAACAAAGTGCAACGTGACGATACCGTCCAAAAACATTTTTAAACAAGTTCTAAGCGGGAACACATCGAATAGAAGTCTTGATTCAAGTGTTCACGCAATAAAGTCTAACAAATATTGTCTAATACACGCGATAAAGTCTAACAAAAAAGTTAAGTCTAAACCAACAGTGACCAACAACAGTCTTGTTCTATATCGCCTTAGCGTTAACTCTGATCTCTTATTCGATTTTAATTTCGTTATCACTGACGTCTATCAGTTATTCGAGGGGAGCGCTTATTATTAGGGAGCGCTTATTCGAGAAAGTTGCTTATTCGAGAGAGGGCGCTAATTCGAATAAATACGGTATTTTAATGACCACATTTCGAGTTTATTAAACCAATTGACTTTGTTTTGATTGTTTTGCAGTTTGGCAATTCGTTATGTGACCTCTTTCGTTTATTCACTAGAATGTTCGTTGTTTGATTGAACATTCCACTCAGTGTCAATGACACTATTATCCTGCAGC
Source organism: Palythoa grandiflora (assembly GCA_026546935.2). Taxonomy (NCBI): domain Eukaryota; kingdom Metazoa; phylum Cnidaria; class Anthozoa; order Zoantharia; family Sphenopidae; genus Palythoa; species Palythoa grandiflora. Next base: position 4,286 of record JAOCPT020274392.1, on the reverse strand, counting down.
GGCAAATGATGTCAAGAAGTCTTGCTTAATTCAGCCATATGCAATTCACCGATGAACCATCGCTACACATCAAAACCCGTCAAAAGTATATAAAGAAACTAGATTAAAAATCAGCACGTATCATATCAACTGGTATCAAAAGCAATGCTAGTTTTATTGTGTACGAAAAAGTTGTCGTGCAGTCGTCAGTGCACAAGATTGAAAATAATTTCTCCGGTGAAGGACAAGCGGGAATAGTTCAGCAGTTATTTGTGAATCTTTAGTTCATTTTGTGAAATGTTCGACTTACTCGCCGTTGTTTAACAGTTTTTAAAAACTCTTCATCGTTTAGTTTTCTGTTGTTCTGCTTAACGTATGGATGACGTAATTATTATTTGTACAACACCGCTCTTAGCCTCGACGCAACTGTCTTTCAGTCCATTGGGAATTAGTGGGCGGTGGGCGTTTAAGCTCGTACGTGTACTGCCTCTCAAAAAGCATCAATATTGTTATTTTGTTGTCCGTTAAACTAAAATAGAGTTAGAGTCGTTTTCTTATTTGTTTAATGACCATCATTGTCGTTGGCTAAACTTGCTTAATTTTTGCATCCCCCGTTATTGTGTTTAATTTAAAGAGTAAGCGCCCGTAAAAGCTTCCTTCTTCTTCCACTTTTGTTTCTAATGACTCTATTGGTTAGAGTGTAAACATAAATCACAGAGATCGCTAAGGCTCACACTTGCTTTATTTTCCTCCATTGCCAAATATATATGCTTTAAAGTGAAAAGATGTCGCTTTGTCGAAATTAAAAACGGATTGTCGCCCTCGCAAATTGTCGCTATTTTTCGTCCAGTTCCCTCGGCTGTCGGTGAACATTCTAAAACAAGATTGCAGCAACATTTTTTGCAATTTTGGAGCGTTGTCGCTGGACGTCGCGAAAATCCCTTGGAAGGCCCCAGTAATTTGATCAACTTTTCAAATGTGCAATGCATGAGGCAGATCATTTTCTTGTTCAACAAACTAATCAATTATGCTCGTAATCACGATTGGCAAATAGTTCGTTGGATTTCCATTTGCTCTGCACTTCCTGGTTAGACGTCACTTCCCTTTCAGTTTTCTGAGTGATAAATATGTCAAAAACACTCAAAGGAATTCATCTGATAACGTGACGCACGGATCATAGTAAACGATTCTATATTTTCAAGGTTAAAACTTTTAAGGTTTATTGATTTAACGAGCTCCAGAACAAAGGTAAGTCAGTGATATGTGAGGTATAAAATACACGAGGTCTTTTTAAAGAAAAAAAGAGGAACAATGTAATGGCAAAATGTCAAATCAGACAGACCCAACCGAATGTTACGAATACCACGAAGCCCGGCAGATGGCTGTAGGAATAGGATTAGGTTCGCACGCAGAGATAAATTCACATTCATAACAGTTTTATACAACAATTGCTATCCTCACTGAATTTTGTTTGATTGAAACGAAATACAGTAAATTCATACCTTTTATAAAAGATTAAGATTTAGTACCAGTAGTTTATAGCTGAAGATATGTTACTCTCAATTTTCTGGTGACCTCAGCCTAAAATTGTTTTCGGTATGAAACTTAAATTGTAAATTATATTCAACGTAGTGGATAGTTGATTAAGTGAAACGAATCAATAGGAAGCACGTGTTTGTTAGCTTTTCATTGAGCGGTTCGCATTAAAATCATTTTATACTACATGTCAACAGGCCTAGTTTGAGGACGTGAGAGAACTGCGTACGTAGTCTATGTATGTATATGCGGTAAGTTACACTTCCTTGTCATATGAGCGTAATTATAATGAATTTTTCCAACTTTATCTGTAAACATTGACCCAATACACAAGTGGAATTTGTCTAGTCAAAACTTTAGTCTTGGGTTGTTCTTATGATTTAGTTCTAATATGAAAAACGTATTGTTCAGTTGAACTGCACTATTATAGCATATTCTCTATGTTGTTAAGTTTAAACCTGATTGTGCAATAAAGTTGGCTAATTGGAATCTGAAAGCTTCGGAGAGACACTATTGGATTCTAGTTTTCATACAGACAGACGTTGTTTTTACTTTTCAGTGCGATGCATATTAAATTGAACTTAATTGAAATAAAACTGTAAAGTTACTGTATCATCGCGATCGAAACTTAATTAATTTCCATAGGAAAAAAAATCAAATTCTAATTCTAACGGGGGCGGGTAATGATGGAGAATTGGAATTTCCGGTTTAGTTATTTTTTCGGTTTAATTTTTCACCTTTCAGATTTGGTTTTGTCTTCTTTTATTCTTTGATTTTGATTTTTGGCAAAAGTACAAATGGCTTTTCGGATTTTGTATCTTACACGTTTTTCTGTTTAGTTGGTGCGACAATAATGACCTATCTGCCTATCATTTCCGCCCCGACAGGGCGCCGTTTATGCTGTATACTTTAGGTAATATTGTTATTGAAGTGGAAGTGCACTGAGAAAGAATTTTAATGAAAACAGTGGCGAACATCTTTACATCCTTTTCAATGGCAGAACTCTACATGATCAACAAGAAGAACATCAACAATTTATCTTTTTGGCACGAAATGGAAGGGCAATCTATCGCTGTTTTAAACAGTTTTGAAGCTTTATGAACTAGAATGTGTAAATTTAGTTGAAATCTGTTGCGGTTCTGCGGTTTAGAAATTTTTTTGTTCGGTCTTGCCAAATGCTTTCTCGTAATCAAACACAATCGAAACTTGATACTCTAATTTGAAGATTGCTTTGACATTTTCATACCGGCACTGATCCGGCAGATGAATAAGAAATGTTTGAGAATCGCAACTTCATTTATATAAAAGTGTAATTAGGTATCAATGTATTTAATTCCAGCTATAGGCCTACTGAATCGGGAGATTCCAAAGGTTTTCAGTTTTTAAAACCTGCCTTGTTATATTTTCCAGATTAAAATGCCACGATTTAAATTGACTTTACGAAAAGGAAAGCATAAATTTATCTTTAAAGAAGTACTATTCAAAGACCGAGACGGTCAGAAAGAAGTAGAATGTAGAACTCGGACCAATTCCACAAAGACGAAAAGGCCCTTTTTTGCAGGGGGGCTTTACTAGAGATAATGCCGGATCTATATCCAGCGGAAACCAGAAAAAAATTACCCGGAAACTATTTTTTTTTAAAAAAAGCATTGCTAAAGCCCTAGAATTATAACATCAGCTCTATACAAATAAATACGATATTCTTAGGCAAAAAGAAAAATGTGAATTTGGGAATGGAACCAGGTGGCATGTATAAAAACTGAAATTTGTAAAAAAGAACCAGAGTTACTCACAAACGTTTTTTTTTTAAAGCTAATATAACTGTTTAAAACTCTGTATTTTAAAACTTTCCGCTCAGCCCAACATTGACTAGCCTCCGGTCTTCAAGTGATAAAATCTATAAGAAAAAGTGACTTATTTTAAACTAGGTTTTTTGCTAATTTGTTTTTGTTCGTTGAGAATGAAGATTAAATATTCTTGGGCATATGCAATCCATTGTCCCAGTTTAACGCCTTATGTCCTCAACCATTGATTTCCCACGCTTCAAGAACTTGTCCATCATGACATTACCTATTCGTATATCTCAACTGAATCCCATGCCATGAAATGAACTGTTTTCTGTATGCTTTCTTTGTAAACAGCCTTGTGTCCCCCTTCTCTTGTGTCAAGCTTCCTCTTTGTTTCCCTAATACATCACTTTAACGGTAAAAGCCAGTACGTGGGGAACCCGATGTTTCAATGTTTTGATAAAATGGTCGTTACTCGTAACTCCACTGATAAGTAAAAAATCCTCCCCTAAAATAAGGTTGTGTGCTTAGCTCGCGTTCACCATTTGCTGCCCCCTATACACTGCTATGTATTCATTTGTGAAATCTATTGTGATTGTAAAAGTGCACAAGAAAGTGAAAGTACTTGGCGTCTGAATACTATGATTCCTAAGAGAGATTTCTATTTACTCGTTGTTTCACATGAAAAAAACTCGCTCTACCAGAGTCGCTCTTTTGTTTTTTCTTGCCTCGCTCCCGTAAACAAAAATAATTCGCTTGCACTTCCCAAAGGTATTTCTTATTCATTTTCCTTAAATTTACATAATGCACAAAGTTTTCAATTATTGTTAAACTTTTTAATTACTGCCGAAGTGTGATATATTTATCCGGTGCGATCAACGGGTAAATGTATTAGGGATACAATAAATTATACAATGTTTTAGGGAAGCCTCGCATATTGATTTTGCCCACAAGAAACGTCAATTGTACGTTTGGGGGTTTGGG